>JAGDQP010009846.1:29960-57637 GCA_022664845.1 Lepisma saccharinum | reverse complement strand
TTTTTTTTTTCCGCGAGGACATGTGGGCGTCTCTGCGGATGTGTGACATAGGATGCCAAGTGAGGAGAGAGGCAAGGGGGTCTTATTAAAGGCTTAGACCGAAGCTAATCAAGCCAGCGCACACTCTGCCCTTCGGGATGTCACGATTCATTCCCACCAGCCGACATCAGGAACGTTTTTCGCGACAATTTCCGCCTGCCTATAAACTCGAGAGAAATCGATGAAGAAACGTGACACTCAGTTATACTAGAAAGCAACAGTTTCTGTCTGCTAAAGCTTTTGCGTTTTATTTTCTTTCTCCTCCACTGTGAAAAACAAAACACACTTATTCTACATATTTTGCACACCTCATTCCTGAAAACTTCTTACTGCTGTGCGCAGGAAACGTAAGCACCATCAGAAGTTTAATACAGTATATCCCATTAATACGAAGACCGTGATAGTCAGTGGCTCCACCAGAACCCCTCTGTGGGGAATCTCACCCCCAAGTTTTCGAGTGCACCTTCAATTTTATAATTTTTACCGTGAAAAATCGATAAAAACCGTGCAAAACTATTTTTACACCCTCCCAAGTTTGACTTTACACCACCAAAATAAAAATTCTGGCTGAATTCCTAGTGATAATGGGGACAAAGCTAGGAACAAATACAGGTTAAACGCATATTTAGCGATCAATTGAGCGTTAATATAATGAATAAAAGAAGGTGCGTTTATACCCAGTTGTTGGTAAAATGTATTTTAAGGGGCATATGGACTTCTGACGAACAGGCATAACAACCAGCCCAGGACAACAGAGAATTTTAAACTTTATCGTAAAACACGCTAATTATAGACAAAACAAAGCGCGTCCGTATAAAATCAAATGTTTCTACAAAAATTACTTTTAAAAAATTCAGTCAAAGTCATATTTTTTTTCCACTCTGTTAGATCGCGAGGAATCCAACGGTTTCTGGCTCATTTCTGTTTAACTTGTAGCTACTGAGGTCTAGGGTGCACAAATACTTGATGCTAAGCGACTGAAAATGATCTACCAGTTTTAGAGTCAACGTCAGTTTCTCCCACCCTTTGATATCATAATGACTCCAATGGTGTATGACGTATCTCCGCATGACTTCTAGTTACTTTCGCCGACCAAATGTCACCTACGACCGACGTCGCCTGACTTCCTGGAATAGTTTTCCCCACCCTTTTTCTGACTTGTAGTTACTGAGAGCAAAGAGGGATGGACAGACAGATAGAACGATCTATGTGTCTTTACCTATTCATTGACGTCAATTTTGAGGCTCTAACAATTTAAATCGAAAACCTACAGGAATAGAGATCTATGCTAAAAACTAGCTTTCAGCCGCCATTTTGCAAGATGGTGGTGCGAGCGGCGATCCCTCAAATTCACAAATTTAGCCTTATAGTTAGGGCCCCCAAGTGTATACTAATATAAATGAAGACACTTAATGGTCACCAAAACCAACACTAATAAAAATAGGGGTCTATTACCGTTGGTATTGTTACCCATTAAATGTTTTCGTTTATATTAGCATCGCCAGAAACATACGATTACAGTTCCCATCTCATTATTTGGCACAAGGCTGCAAAAAAGAAGTAAAATTATTTGAAAATTATTAACGGCCGCCATTTCGAAAGTTTATTGTTGGATCATGCTGATGTTCACAATTAACCGAGATATTACAAATACCCATTTATGTACGAAGTTAATTCCGATCAGTTTATAATTGGAAAAGTTACGAATTTTTTTAGAAGTTCGAACGGCCGCCATTTTGTTATTATGTGATGGATCGTTGTGATTTTCACACTCGACTAATATAAGCTAAAAACTCATTTTTGAGCCAAATTTGGTTCCAATCGGTTAAGAATTGTGGAAATTATTAATTCTTTAAAAGTTCGAGCGGGCACCACTTTGAAATTTTTCTTCCGATTATTCTGGTTAACGAACTCATCCAAGATATTTATACACACAATTTTTGTTCCAAATTTGGTTTCAGTCTTTTGAAAATTACGGCAGTTATCTCGCTCACAAGAAACGGTATATTCAATATACCATTATTCATACATATATATATAAATCACAGCCATATTCAATCCACTAGTGGATGAGGCCTCTCCCCGAAGGGAGGAGTTGGTCAACTGCTCCCACGCTGACCAGACGGGTTGGGAGAGGAGAGCCGAAGCTCTCATTGTGATCGCCACTGTTTTTTATTCACCGCAGCTCCCCAATTGTCCTCACGATGCTGGGTCAACACCGAAAATTTTTGAGCCCCCACCGGGAATCGAACCCACCCGGGACCGCTCGTCTGAAGTCGAGCGCGCTACCGACTAGGCTACGCAGGAGCTAATATATATAAAACATCTGAACTGAGGGTGGTTTTCATGTCAGTGGATGATGATCGGAGAAACTACATAGAAACTTTCCGGAATTTCTGACATGAGAGTCTCCGCATTAGACATATTTCTAAAGAAATCTACCCCTGTCTAAATTCCCCATCCGCCTTAAATTTTTATTGCTGTTGTTGGTTTTCTTGAACTGATGATGTTTTCATTCGATTCAGCGAACCAAAAAACCTATAAATCGACACCTCACACGCCTATTTCACGCAACAATGGAATTCCAGTACTTTTCCCGTTCCCTTTCCAAAAACACTCTTATCCCTTAGAATTTTTAATCACTATTCGGTTTTGTGAACCTCGTTTCTAAGGTAACTTATTACCAAAGTTTCATGAATGTCGGAATTTTTTCATTTTTGGGTCTATTTTTGGCTTAGTTTACTTGTACTAAAACGAGGCGAGCCAAATATCGAACCCGACTCGACTCGAAACTCGATCCTAAAAACAGTGACTCGACTCGAGAAAATTACATCTGGCTCGACTCGAAACTCGACTCGAATTCTTATCAGACAATTATATTTAATTGGTTGATAAGAATGATAACACACACGAAAGCTTGGGTATATTTTTTTGGTACCAAGCTTTAAAAGTTCCTGCAAACCAATTTGTGGTATTACAATTCCTGAATTATTCGTCGCTAGGAACAGGACTGTTTCACATTGTATTGTTCTGTATATTCTCTTTGTGGGGACCTAAGCATGTGATTCCGTAAGAGGGCTTGATAGCAAGGGTGGTTGGTGGTATTTATTGGCCTTCCTGCCCTTGTGTGTGTGTGTATAGTAAAGATATGCGCATAAGACGATTCCCCGCAAGAAAGAAAATGATGTAGGTAATCATGGCCATCCAAGCAAGCAATGACATTATTTCTCAATCACAACGATTAAGCAGAACGGTTAATAAAATGTATGCAGTTGTTACTCCTCCTTGATATGCAACCACGGGTTTTTAGGGGTTCTGGTGATGGTAGGTTCACAATTTCGGAATAAAGGAAAACTTATTTTACCTCTTTTACATTGTACTTGAATGTTTTTTTTTAAATTTTTATTACGAAGCTGAAAAGAAAATTCAAAGCAAGTTCTGAAGAGTACCCGTGAGTAATGAAATTTAGATTGAGAGATATAGCTTTGAAATTTCTGTGTCAACGAAAACGGGGTGTAGTTTCTTGTGTCTTTAAATCGGTTTAACTTTTAGAAGAGATGAAAGTGGTTGAGCAAATTTACAAGTTGAAATTGGTGCAATAAAAATACTGTTGAAAATCTCTCTTACTTTTCAGACTGAAGTAATTTTAGATTTAGTACGATCACAAACTCGGAATCTGCGGATGTTGTAAATGCTAGGTTTAGTGGAATTGGTCGATTTTCTAGTCGAAATCACTTATTTTTATAGTATTTATTAACTTACGGAGGGTCCTTATGTAACTTATGACTTAATGAGGTAATTTTATGAGGTTATGCGTAAGTTATGAGGTAATTTTCTCATTTTATTTGAAGTCACAAGCAAATATGTACCAATAAATTCATAATATGAAATGGGAGATATTGACTAAATTTGATTTCTTTATAACAGTTATCTAAATATTAAATATACAGAAAAAAAAACTTAATTTTGAATTCTACCAATGTGCTGCTATCTTTACGAGAAAAAAGAAAACATAGATATTGAATCTTCTCTAGGTAAACCTTTCTTTATGCCACTATTTCTAATTAGTGGAATTATAATTTAGAGGTGCCTTTGATTGGCAAAATGAAAACAATTGGAGAAGGCGACTCTCGCAATAGAACACGTCTCATAATTACATGTACAAATTTAAATACAAACGAATGAGATAAGAAAACACAGTGAAGATTATTACACACGAAATTGATATATTTTTTTCTTATCATTGGTTGCACGTACAAGAGAAATTAAATTTTTGACATGTTCGTACTATTGTGGCTGCAGTAATCCTCCGTGTATTTTTAAGTGAAAAATTCCCTTTGGACATAATTCCAATAAACGAAGGTCATAGTTGTTATATCAGGTGAAGGAGCAGGCCAGAAAAATGGTCCATCACTCTCAATTTACCGTTAAAGAAGTGCTCTAGGAAGGTAGCCATTTTCAAGCAGTGTGACGTCACCGCAAAGTTCAAAACGGACAAACCAAATCGCAAAAAAGAATGGTCTTGTATATTGTTGCCTCCAATAGAATCCTTAAAGTTGTCGGTTTGTTGGAGGTGGAATGATCCCAGCATTCGCCTGGATCAAATTAAAATTCAAATCCTAATGGGTAAATGCAAGGATAATTACCTTGTGCGGTTATTACGTAGCTAATGAATACTTTTAATTGGAGTTGATCAATATTAGAATAATAACACCGTTTCCATAGCAAAGGGCGAATTTGCTGACCGGTAGATACAAAGGGTACTTACTATTCAGTTACTAGCAAGATCAATATATAGAGCTTAAAAGGGAATGCATATCGTCAACATAAACTAATCAAGACTGCACTTACCAAATAATAGGTCAGAAGCAGAACTCGAATTCTGGCCGTCTCTTGATATTTATTGTGGAAGCTAGCAGCAGCTTGAGATGTTCAGGTAATGTAACGAACATTGTGAGTTTCGTTCCCCAGAAAACAAGTTCTATATTAATTTTGGTTTATTTTCGTTTGCTACGGCAATTTTTTGTAAAAGCGTCAGCTGGTAGTAAGAGGTGATTAACTACTTAGTATAGTGGCGCCGCTTCACGGCATTTACCAGTATTAAAGACATTGATGCGTCGAGTCTGCTATTACGCCTTTGTAACTGGGCTTGATGTATGAGGCAGAGGACGTGTTAGATAGCTACTAATCAACATTTTCGAAAGTTAAGACAGTTTCTATATGCAGAGGCGGTTCTAGGCCGGGGCCGGGGGGCCCTCCCCCCAGTTTTTTGCAGTGAAGATAAACTAATATCTTCAATTGTCTTGAAATATTTAGTATAATTAATATTTATTTTGCAAGAAGTTTAATGTTATCGATTCTTGAACATCAAATGAAGTGTACCATGATAAACTTCTTCTATAAACATGGGGTGGGGGAAGCAGTCACAGTGTATGTTAGAAATTGCATTTTGTCGAGTTTTAAACGATTTTTTAATTTCTTAGAACAAGTTTCAAGTAGTTATTTTATTGTTTTTTGGTTACGTAACACAGTATTTTTTGTTTTTAAAACCTTCTAGAAGTCTTCACTATCAACAACGTTGTAACAAAGGGAAGACCACATCATCTAAAAATTTAATTTATTGCTTATAGGCAATGCGGTGTTATACCACCAGTAGCTTATACCGAAAACGACAGAACGCTAATCGTTGTCCGACTTACTTCTTATTATAAAAATAATATAGAAAATTCTAGTCCGACCTACAAATAAAAAGTAGAAATCTTTGTTGCGTTTTTTTTTTAAATCGTCTTATTTAAGTCTAAATTGGTGTTGAATTATACAATATATCTAGTGTGGAATTTATAGATTTTTAAGTGTGTGTGTGTAGAGGGAGGGACTCTTAATGCCGTTTTATGTAGTGTAAAATACAACCAAGTCATTTTATCCAGTGTAAATTTGAAACGTTGAGAGCTGCCCCCCCTCAGTTTTTTCCCTCTAGAACCGCCACTGGCTATATGTGAATGGAAAATAACCTCATGAACGTAAGGTTCCTTCATATCAAGCGTGCAATCACTCATGGGAAAATTGCATCAATCTTTTGGTATTTGGCAACGGCATTATTGCATCCTAATTTCGACATCGAATTAATACTACTACTACTACGGTGAGTACTAAAGTAACTTCGTATATCCGGAGTAAGTATTTGAGCATCGGAAGTTTGTATAGGATGGCTACGAATCATTGTCTGATTTATATTTCAGTTACGTGATATTGTGGCGAAATAGGATTACGTCTTACCCACCCTATCCTAGATTTTGCTTCACCTTAAGTTTTGACCCACGATTGGAGCGAGACTCCTAGTTTGAGTAACCTGCCTTGAGTGAACTTAGAATTCTCAACTATTCTATCAGGTTAGTAAAGTTTATTTTAGAACTTAGAATTTCCAGTAGATGAAACACACTTTATCCCCAGAGTTGTAACATGTCCTATTTTCATGTTTTCGTGCAACCATCCAAGGTCTTCTTCAGGAAGAAGTTGAAACTTCGATATTAGATAATTATTTGAACCAGTTGTATTGTAAATTAAATTCAGTTATCTGAAATAAATAGGACAGCCTGTCGTTGTTTTGCTTAGTTAGATCGAAACGATGTAGAATTAATTTTTAAAGTTTTCAAGTGAATTATTTTAAGATGTAATTAATTTTGTTGTATCAAACCCCATTTTTATGTTTTCTTTATTATGTAAATAAACTTGTTATTTAAATGTTAATTATTTGTTGTTTGCCTTGAAGCACATTGCTGCAGAATGACCACGCCCGAGTAAATCAACGTACCTAAATTAATCTACCTCTGAGACCCCTGAAACCTGAAAAGGTTACTTTATAACGCCCGCATACTTGGTATCGCTCCTAGAGTTAAAAATGATGCCACAATATATTGCTTCAGAATATTTTTCAATTTTGTATCTTTTTGCGTGAGATGTATTAATTGGTTCGATAGTAACTTCAGTAAAGTAGTTTTAATTGTATTTGTCAGAGTAGTGAATAACTTTGTGAATTTGTGTCATTTATTGGAGATAAAGTCATTTTTGTATGTGAGTAATTTTGTGACTGCAAGTTGGTCGAGAGCTCCAAATGGTTATGTTTTCTGGATACGAAAGTCTGTGCTCCTGATCGTTTTGTATGATCAACGTATCTCTTCTTTTTATGGCACAATATACTAATTTTTATTTCAAATTTAATAAATGCATTTACGTCCATACATTTTGTAGAATAGAACCTATATTCCTAAGCCAGAGTATTTATTGTGGGGCCTGCAGTGACAGGTCCTTCCTCTGTGGCGTTGATTTTCTGTGTTACTTTCTCATTTGTGCAATTGAATCTGATACCCCGAAAGGGAAGGTGAAGCCTTAATTTCAGAATGTGTTGTCCAATCGGGAAACTAACGCGGAGAGGCCCATGGGATGGAGTGTTTACAAATAGTAACAAATTCTCCTTTTTACGTTTTATTCTTCTTAAAATTGTTTCATCACGACCAAAATCAAAGCAAGGGAGAAATTTAATTTTTGTTACAACTCCACAGTAAGCTGCAGGCATCGACCCTCATTGTTTCAAGCCAACGGTGATGGACTAGTATTCTGGCGGGCCTTGGTTCGGCGTCTCAGGACTAGGCTTCTGGCAGGCCCAGATTCGGCGCCTTGATAGTACTGAGTCGGAACGGGATGAGTGTCAATATTCCTCTCTATTTCTGTCTACCCTGCTGACAAACAGCCTTCCTTTTTATATTGGTCGATGTCTCGCGTGGAATCTCTTCCTATATACAGATGCTTATCAGAATAATGGAAACACTTGTAGTTGGCAACACGTCAGATGTATGGGTTGGCAGTGGTGTCGTGGCGACCACAGCGCCGGACTGCTGGTGGTGGTGTGTTAGGTCGGTCTCCATACTACGTCAGGCGTCGTGGAACAGGAGTGTGCAGTGGCTGCAGCAGACGGAGGTAGTGTAAAATGGGAGACCTCTCAGAGTTTCAAAGAGGGCAAATTGTTGGTGCGCGGTTATGTGGAGTGAGTGTGACGGCAGTGGCTAGTGTGTTAGGTGTGTCGCCAGGGACAGTGTCGAAGGTGATGACGGCCTACACAACACACGGGAAAACCACATCGGGGAAGCGGAACAGTGGGCGGAAGAAAAGCATCAGTGACAGGGCACGCCGGGTATTAAAGCGCATTGTCACGCGGAACCGTCGTGCCACTGCGGCGCAAGTGACGGAGGAACTCAATCAGCACCTCCCCCAACCTGTTTCGACAATCACAGTCCGCCGCGAATTACATGACATGAACTTACGGGGTCGTGTTGCACGGGCCAAACCTCTCATCAGGGACCAGAACGCTTTAGCACGCCGCAAATGGTGCCGCGACCATGCAACTTGGACCGTTGACGACTGGAAACGTGTGGTATGGTCGGATGAGTCACCATTCACCCTATTCCAAACCACGGGCCGTGTTTATGTGTGGAGAACGCCCAAAGAAGCGTATGATCTGCAGTGTCTCCGCCCAACTGTGAAACATGGCGGCGGCACGGTGATGCTGTGGGCCGCAATATCATGGTTTTCATTGGGTCCTGTGGTCACACTTCGCGGACGCATCACTGCCAACGATTATGTCGCAATTTTAGGAGACCACTTGCATCCTATGGTCCGGATGTTGTTCCCGGACAATGACGCCATATTCCAGGATGATAATGCACCCATTCACACAGGGAGTTGTTGCAGCGTGGTTTGAGGAACATCGGGATGAAGTTCAACAGCTCCCCTGGCCCGCCCAATCCCCAGATCTCAACATAATTGAACATCTGTGGTCCATCTTGGAAACACGACTCCGGCGACGATTTCCACCTCCATCCTCTCTCACAGAACTGGCCGATTCCCTGCACGAGGAATGATGTAATATTCCACTTGCTACCATTCACGACCTCTATGCCTCCATCCCACGTCGCATCAAGGCTGTTTTGAAGGCGAAAGGTGGCCCGACACCATATTAATCTGGTAAGTTGCACTTTCGTTCAGGTGTTTCCATTATTCTGATAAGCATCTGTACCTATGTTTGCTTTTTGAATATTTGTTTGTGTTGCTTCTCTAGCGTCGATCAATGTATAAGGTTTCCATATAAATTTAAGTGAAGTCTCTTCGGTTATTTCCAATGGCAACAATATCTACAAAAAATTGATATCTAATATAATTTTGTTATAACAACGGATAATTGTACTCATAATGATGGGACACTCTGTATGCTCTATCCATGTTAGCTCATAGTGTGGCTGAAGAATCTGCAGATTCGTTTATGAACGAGTTTCAGGAGTGTAGGTTTAGTCTTTCATATAAAATACTTATTCCTGGTTATTGCAATCAATACCAACTGAATGGAATGAAACGTAAATTTTTAAAAGCATTATGAATATGTTAAAGGTCATAGATTCGTACCTATTCAGAAAATCATTATTATAAACTGAATAGGCGAAGTACCATAAATATTCATAGATGGTAGCTCCAATTTATCATAAATTTCTTTAATATTATTCGTGCAATTACATGATTCTCTTGAGAACTGTTCAGCTAATTAACTTCCAAAAGAAGCAAAGGTGGATAAAATGACAAGTCCCTTTTGTATGTGGTAATTTAGCTATCTCATTTATCTTCAAATGGTAATTAATCCACATCTTACAAAATGGAAATCTTAGTGAATAGGAAAAGCTCTAATCACTTTTCCTTCTGCGCCCCCTATTTTGTAGGTAATTAACGCTTAGCGACTTCTATTTAGGTCATGAATTATAAGTATAGACGTGGTTGAAAGAAACGCTCACATATTTTTCATGAGTAGGGTCATCAGTTTCTTTGTGTGCGTGTTGTAAATTATATCTTTTCACAAAAGTAAAATTATGATTAATGCGAATAATCACTTCTTTTCGTACTACTGGGAACAAAATTTTGTCGTTTTGCAAATAAAAAAAAAATTAAAATTCTTCAATATTAACTTATCATAGGCGATACATTTCTGCCATCGTTCCGGCAATGTGTGGATGCCAGGCCAAAAAAAACTGTGCCTCTTGTGCTGCAAACCAGTTATCAAGCCATTTTCGTACATTTTCGTAAGATGTGAAGCGCTGGTCAGCAAGTGCGTGTCCCATGGATGCAAATAAGTGAAAATCGGAAGGCGCCAAGTCTGGTGAGTAAGCCGCATGCGGAAGGATTTCCCAGCCAAACGTCGCAATCGTTCTCTTCACCGGTTTTGCTGTGTGGGAGGATGCATTATCGTGAAGCACAATCACTTTTTGTTCTCTTTGGTCATATTCTTGTCGTTTTTCACGCAAGGCTTGATGGAAATCGATCGTTTGTTCTCGGTAACGTTGGGTATTAACGGTTTCGCCAGGTTTCAGCAGTTCATAATAGATCATTCTGATCCCACCAAACACAAAGCATTGTCTTCCGTTCATAGCGATTTGGTCTTGCAGTCGATGTCGCCAGTTCTCCTGGAGTTACCCATGATCTTTTACGCTTAGGATTCTTGAAATAGATCCACTTTTCGTCACCAGTCACAATTCGATGGAGAAATGATTTCCTTTTGTACCTGGCGAGCAGAATTTCGCAAGTGGTTTTTCGGTTTTCCTGCTGTCGTTCAGTCAATGCATGTGGAACCCATTTTCCCATCTTCTGAATCTTGCCCATGGCTTTTAAGCGTATGGAAACTGCTTTTCGTATCACATTTAATTGATCCGCGAGTTGTTGTTGCGTTTGATTGTCAGCCTCATCCAACAAAGCTTGCAATTCGCTGTCTGCAAACCTTTTCGGTGGTCTTCCACGCTCTTCGTTTCTCACGTCAAAATCGCCACTTTTAAATTTTGTAAACCACGCATAGCACTGTGGCTTACGAAGAGCATGATCACCGTAAGCTTCGACAAGCATGCGATGCGATTCTGCAGCAGTTTTCTTCAAATGGTAACAAAAAATCAATGCTGTCCGCACATCGTAGTTTGTAGGTACAAATTGCGCCATGTTCAACGCTATTAAACACTACACTATGACATGAAACTTGTCTGGTTGTGAGTTGCAAATCGTATCAGCAGTCAAAACAAGCAAGTGGCGCCAAGGACGCAATTTTACGGTAACCACAGTGACAGCTAACGCCGTCTATGCACAAATTCCGGTTTCATATTTACACGCCTGGTAACAAGTTATTCTCTCCTCCTTTATTTATTGTTCGCTCGTGTAGTGACTCGTCCCTGCAGAAAGGGTCTCTATGCACGCGCAAGAGGTACTTTTACAGAAAATAAATTCCTACTTCCACATTTTTTGTTAGGGTGGAGCGTCAATATCACTAGAGACGTCAGTGAGTCTAAAACTAAACTGCAGCAACTTGATCCCAGTGCGCTTTAGAGTTCCGAAGTTTCAAATTGCTCATATAATATATTTTTGTAAAATGACTAACGCTAGGAGCGTTGTATCCTACACTGAAAAAAAATTGGTGTTTATTGCCACCCCAAAATTTGTAATAGAACACCTCTACCTCTACACCAATTTCAGTGCTGGGTAACACCAATTCTAGTGTTGGTTAACACCATCCGGGGTATCCAACACCGTTTCTGGTATTGACAAACACCTCTACCGGTGTTCAGAAACACCGTTAGGAGTGTTAAAGTGCACCGCTAGAAGTGTTAGGGAACACGTTCAATGGTGTTTATTAACACTCCTAACGGTGTTTCTGAATACAGGTAGAGGTGTTTGTTAACACGACAAACGGTGTTGGACATCCCGGATGGTGTTAACCAACACTAGAATTGGTGTTACCCAGCACTGCAATTGGTGTAGAGGTTACACCTTTTGGGGTGGCAATAGACACCAATTTTTTTTTGAGTGTATATTCGGAGCTCCATCAGAGTTGAGGGAAATTGTTATACCAACTGTTGGAGACGTTATTAAGAGTTACTTGCATGTAAGACATTGTTTGAAACCTAAAAACTCAGCCAAGGAACTAACAATTTTTAAAGTGTCACAAGTCGTAACCAGAAGAATCGTAGAAATTCGGATGAAAGCGTCTATTCCTGTTGTCACACAACCCGGTAGTCCGGTTAATAGGTGATAAATATGGCAAATATCAAAATCTAATTCGATATCCTAAAACAAAAAGGAATGACAGATATTATGCCAAAGTCAAATTCATTGAGAGATAAAGCAAAGACAAAGCTCTTTGATCTCGTGGCTTGCAAATGTCAGTCCTCTTCTAATTATTCCTGTGACAAGTTACACGAAGTCCTTATTAATTAACAACAGTTTCTTTTCGATCAAAGAACATAGAAAAACAAAGTTAGAAAAATGTTTATTGGAACGATCGGCCAAAATCAGACAAGGAAAATACAGGAGAAAGAAAAACAAAAAGGGTTGCAATTTCAATCTATCCCAGATGTATTTCAACTTGTCAACATCTCAGATGAAAGTGATACCTCTAAAGGAGGCCGCATAATTTAGTACCGCACTAGATACTGAAGGACCGCACCCGTCGAAGGACCATCAACAAAAACAGATGAGGTTGTCACTATCAAATCTGGCAAGAATTACTTATCAGTTCGGAGTTTCTCATCGATGTGCAGCAGCAATTGTTTCGGCAGCTTTTGGGATTGTTATTGTTTGCAATATATTGGGATTGTTAAAAAATGAAACATCTCTCAAGTAATCGACAGGAGTAAATTAAGAAGAGAGAGAGAGAGAGAAACCCAAGCTTCGCCTCATGCGTAATGCAGATCAAGAAAGTTCTAAAGTATCTATTTTGAGGGAAGAAAAGACAAAACCTTGTTCAAAGACAAAATAGGAGGTAAATACAATCGAAGAACAATATGTGACTAACACATTGAGGAACCAATCTCTGTTTATTTAGGACATATTACGTCTTCGTCCGGTACTGGAAAAAACATTGCTGAAGGGATTTACAGATTTTCCACTGAGAATGACATTAATCTAGATTGTTTTCTTGCAATTGGGTGCGATGGAACAGGTGTGAGCACTGGAAGCAAAAATGGCGCTATAATGGCGTTTGAACTAGAACTAAGCCGTCCTTTTCAGTGGTTCATTTGCCAACTGCATGCGAACGACCTTCCTTTCCATCATTTATTCATACATCTTAACTTACAGGGCCCATTGGAAAGCTCTTGAAAAGTTACGAAAAACTTCCAGTGGTAAAGTTTGAAAAAAATAGTTGTGATTTATCAGAAATCGATATTAATATTCTTAGCACTGATCAAAGATACTTATATAAACTGTGTCAAGCAATTTGAAATGGAATCTGTACCAAAGATTTGGTTAATCGCGATCCTGGGAAACTGGCACATTCCAGATGGTTTACAACAGCCAATCGCGTACTGAGACTCTACATTGCAAGTGAGATTCCATCTGCTACTCTGAAAATTCTGACCGGATTTATACTAGAAGTCTATGTCCACTTCAGTTTGAAATGCATCATGCAAGGATGGAGCGATACACGTTTTCAAGACCATTCAGCTATCTAGTTACTTGAGTCTCGGACGAAAAGTAGTCATCCTGAAAACCTTCTTCGGGCTATGTTGGTAGACGATAAGCCACATATAAGGGAGATTGCTGTAAAGAGAATATTGAAAGCAAGAGAAAAGGAAAATGCAGAAATCAAAGAATTCCGAATTCCTACTTTGACCCTCAACGTATCCGAATACTGGGATATAAGCAATTGGCAAGAATGTGAATTGACGACACCACCAATTTTAGCCAACACATCAAGCGAGGAACTTAGGTCATTGATAATAGAAAATGAAGATGTTCCTTATTTGATTTTTCCCTGTTCTCGCGCCACACTCAGGCTGTTGGAAGATGCATTAAGCTAATGATTGAAGCTTCGTTGAGCGTAATTGGTCCAGAAGCGAGGGACGGCTTTATCCGTGCAAAATTGAAAGAATGGTAGGTCATGAGGCAATGTCCCGCTTCAACACCAAACGTCAATTCAACGCTGACTAATCGACAAACTGCTCATAAGGAGGGAAGGATGAGATGAGGAGGGAGGAAATCGATTTAGCAGCAATTCAGGTGAGTTCTGGATTGATTTACTTGAAATCAAGCAAAGAGCTGATGCAAGAAAGAAAAAAGGTCCTGTAGTGTAATAATATGATCTTTCAACAGTTATTTGTATAGGCAATTTTTGCCGAGCGGTAGAGGGCAGAAGATGGTGTCTGATTGAAATGAAATTTTACACAATTATTTTAGGACCAAAATGAACATTTTTTATCGGTATTACATTAAGAAATTTCTAAAGAAGTAAAATAACCCCACATTTCGCTCCACCCTGTATAGCTACAGTTTGTAAAGAAAAAATAGGCACCTCAACCGCATATGCGTGATCAGTGACACCATCATGAATGGCGCTAGGCAAATGTGTCCTCAGAGCGGATCGCAAAATTAGCTCAACAGCTTTAAGGAATCGAGTCTCGCTGATTAGTTTCTGTCATGCGAACGAACCTTGCCATTGAACTAAGTTATACCACTGTATTGTCGCAATTGCAAGCAGAGATTATTACGTGGAATAAACCGCTCACGAGGTTGTCAGAGGTCCACAGGGCAGGAAGACGTAAATTTGCGTGCCAATGTACAAACTGGACTGAAAATAACTGAAAACATGTAATTTTCTCAGATGAAAAAACAACAACAGAATAATGGAAAATAATGCCGGTGTTAAGTTATGGATGCGAAAGGGTGAGGAAATTGAAAATATAGCCAGAGAAGTTACGCAGAGATCCTGTGAGGGTCTAATGATATGGGCTTGCTGTACTGCTAAAAGTGTCGGTAGGATGCAAATATGTGAAGGACCGTTGATTGCTGGCAATATCTGCAAACTTCTAGACAGAAATATTTTACCAACAGCCAGAGACTACTTTTCCAAAAACAAAATGGGTTATTTTATCTTCAATAACGATAATACAAAATGTCATAGGGAAAAATTCGTTACTACCATGTTCACAAACGTGTGTATTCCAATATATTTTTTAACCCCCCCAAACTCAATAGGTATGAATTCCGTAGAAAATTTGTGATCCGTTGTGTATACAAGACTACAGAAGACATTTTCGTCAAGACGGATACTCCTTGAAGAACTCATCCAGGTTTACTTACATGAAAACGAAGTTGAACACTATCATAATACTGGCTACATTAACTGGGTAGGACACACAGAAGGAAAAGCATTGTTCGCGCGCTGTTGCGCGTCATTGCTACTTCAATAGCTAACACAGTAATTGTTCAACCATATTGATATATACATCATTTTCAAGCTTATGAAACAGGCAACAACTTTTATTTCGAACAGGTTTTTGATATTGTGAGTTTAAAACAAGCTACACCGTAAAAAGTGTAAATATTGAAAGCAAAATATCCTTATTTTGCGCTTTGGATCTAAATGACGGCAAAACTACTAGCAATAGCGCAACACGCATGATGACAGTTTTTGTAGCCTGTCATCTAGGAATTATATTAAAAAAAGAATCATATCGCTATGTCCATTCGTTACGGAAATATAATACAATGTTTTAAAGTCTGTAAATTTGTATTTCGCAAATTCATAAGACAATTCTGCAATACATAAGACATTCACAAGAATATTACATTTGTTACAAGCAAAATGTTGTAATTTAAACAAAAGATGACTTTGAAAACAGACACCAATCTTACAAGTGGGTTATTTTTGCATAAATAGGGTAAACATCCCTGCTTCTTAATCATCTTTGGAGACAGAACTTTGAAGTCAAATAAAACTTACTCAAGAATGATATTTCCCCACATGTAACATCCGTTACTTAGAAAATCATGATTATCTGGTATTTTGTTATCTACAAGGTAATTCTTAGGATGAGCTCCTTTACATACTCCTTGATTTAAGGTTACAGACCGTTGTACTAAATATTTAACAATTTGAAAATATAAGAAATAAGGGTAAACGGTACATGGCTATAATAATTATTAAAATAAAAGTGCAATAATTTGGAGAAAACAATGCTTTTATATTAATGAGTATGAATATATTAAAATCATAGATTTAGTTCTGTGCTATCATCTCTTTATCATACAAATTAGATAAGACTAATATTATAAATATCCATAGATGGTAGCACCAGTGCATAATATCCTTCTTTCGTTTTACTCGTACAATTACATGATTGTACTGAGAAGTATTAAGCTAATTAACAGCAGAAGAGCAAAATTGAATAAAAATTATGTTTCTTTCATATGTTTTAATTTAGCTAAAGCATTTGCGTTGAAGTTGAAAATAATCCTTTTCTTACAGAGTGGAATCTTTGTTGATAAGAATCCTCTAATAACGTTCATTACAAATTAATATTTTTCTCTGCAAACGTTCGATTATTTTTTGTTGATAATAAATCTGATCAATCTAAATTATTTATCGTCGTAGTACAATGGGAAGAATACCTTTGCAGATTTTTAAAGTAATAGAATGTCTGAATTTTTAATATATAAAATGTATTAATATATAACTTAAATACACAATAGATTATTCTCTTATACTCCTCCTTATCTCTCTCTCGATAACACAGAGGAAAAAAGAGGGGGAGAAACACGCAAAAACTCTCTTTCTCCTCTTCTTTCTGAGTTTTAGTGCTTGTGCATGTCTGTGTGTGTTTGAAAGTTTTAAAGATTTCCTACGTATCTACCAACGAGTTATTTAGAAATTTCTCCACTTTGATTCAGTTAGTTAAAACCTGAATGATAGTATCCACTACCCAGCCAGGATGCAAGTCAAACCTAGTGCTTCAGATCACCGTAGCCGTATGATATATCTCTCTCTATCTATCTATCTCTCTTTCTTTCTCTCTATCTGTCTGTCTCTCTCTCTCTCTCTGTCACCCCAACAACGGTGAAAATATTTTAGCATGTTTTGTGTAGGACTACTTACAGGAGTTGAGGCTTACATAATTGCTTTAAGCAAATGTGTAAGATAAAATTACTTGTGTGGGCGATGAGAGCACTTTTGGCTTACGCCTGTCTCTATAAAAATATATTTCAGACGGGTACTCGCACATAATAAGTACCTCAGGGACTACCTTACCGAGTTTACTTTTTAAAATTGTGTTCAAATCTTGTGTAGATCCTTCATACTCCTGTTCTGCACCCAGATGTTAAAAGAATTTTTTATTTGTTAAAAAGTTTATAAACTGACATTTATTATTATTATTAATTATAATAATGTTGCATGATAGACAAATGTGGAACGCAAAAGTAGATCACACTTTAGAGATTAGTTTGGTTGAGTCAAACGATCATAAATAAATAAGGTTTTCTTAAATACAAGTATATAGACGTCACTCGTAATTGGTAACAAGATACTGTATATCAGTAATATTAAACAAAAGGATTTAGTCATTGTAGAATTACAGGACATTCAGTAAACTTAAGAGTTTTGAATTAAAATTTTCTACCAGGAGACAAAAGAAAGGCGTCTAATATTATTTAAAATAATGAATAAAAATCTGCTGGGGCCATTTAAAAGTCAGGTCAAGTATTGTGTATGACCCGTGCCACTTTTACTATCCCCCAAGGCTTGTTTTGCATCGTTGACAGTATACGCGTATGTATATGAATTGTTACTCCATTATCTGAGAAACATTTTTATAGACAATAGTTTTGGGTCTCTAGTGAGAGACTCACGCTGTAACAGAGGCGGACTGGGCCACCCGGATACCCGGAAATTTCCGGGTGGCCCCTGCCCTCTGCAAAATCACTTAAGACATTGCTCGATTAGTTATAACTAATTCAAAACTCCGTTCTCGTTCATAGTAACCAGTGGCGTAACTAACGGGCCTGCAGTGCTAGCGAAGGGGGGGGGGATGCCCAACCCGTAGCCTTGTTTGTTGAAAAATCAATAAGACAATAAAAAAAAGTCTCAAAAATACATGTAAGTTATTAACTCGAAAATGTAATCTCGTCCATAATGTATGTATTCAATAATGTGATGTGCAATCGATAACATATAAAGAGCATGGAGCTGATTCTCCTACCGTAAGGAAACCGTGTTAGACATAGGGTTGTTGGAAGCGAGTGGTGGCGATAAATGATGGTCCCTTGAGCACAGCAGTGATGTCAGAAAACGGGCCCTAAGCCCAGAATTCGGGCCCCGAAGTTTGAGCTTGGGTCCCTTCTATTCACCAATGAAATATGTAGTTCTTGGACGTGGGAGGTGGCATTGGAAAGATCGTGGTCCCCTGAGCACAGCAGTGATGTCACAAATCGAGTCCTGGGTCTGATGTCCCCACATATCGGACCCCGAAAGTATAGGGTCGGGTCTCTTCTATTCACCAATGAAGCATGGAGCGTGGGTGGTTGCATTGGAAAGGGCCGGTTTCCCCTGAGCACACCAGTGATGTCCTAAATCTGGCCCGGGACCCGAAGCCCAAGAAATCGGGCCCCAAAGGATGTTTATGCCATATTCTCTATGCTTCATTGCAAAGATTTTCAGACTGTAGAAAATAAAGAAAGCGAAATAATACTTGGCTATAGATAGGCATACACAACTTTACATTTCGTGGGGGGGGGGGGTAGACATCCAAGTCTCCAGCTAAGGGTTCATTCCTAAAAGGGCAGTCCAGACTCCAGACGAATTCGGTATTCATCAAGGCCCTTAAGCATCATTCTCCGGGTGGGCCCTTGTACTCCCAGTCCGCCTCTGCGCTGTACAATGTTCAATGGTGCAGGGAAAGTTCTACGACGGCGTATACTGCGGCATTCTTCACTCATCCTGTAAATAAACGGAGAAAAAAAATGTAATTTACACTTTTATTTTATTTTAATAAATACAAAAAATAATATATAGAGGGTGCTCAATTTAATTTTGTTTAAACGTACTTAAACTTAGAGTTAACTTTATGCCATGTACCTAAATTACATTAGTTACGTCAACTAAGAGTTTTTGTTTAAGCGTGCAAGTTTTTTGGCCACCCTGTATAATATAAAAATATCACAAAAACATTATCTTAAGAGTCCCCACACTAAATCAGTAGGGTGAACCGAGCTCGCTAAATTCCACTCTAGTTTCTCTTTACGCGTTACAGACAGTGAGACGGAGAAAATAAAATTAGGAAAGGACTAAGAATATTTTGTGTCTGCTAATAAATTAATTATTAGTACTATCTTGAATAATAACATGCCTTGTATATGTTCTATGGACTAACAGCTTTAAGTACGAATTTAACAATTGCTATGTTTTTGAATTATAGATCAATATAAAATAAACAGTTTCAGTTTCATAACAAATAAAGGAATATTCATATTTAAATCGTGAAAATTCTATGGAAGTGCATTGGATATTTTTGGATTTAAGTACCAATATTCTTTTCTTGTTATATTGAAATTATCTATTTACATGGTCTCAATATAAAAAGGTAACGACTAGTAGGCCTATGTACCTAACCTGTTAGTGTATAATTCTATACGTACTTAAATAACTTTATATGTTCTTCTGAACAGACGAATTTTATATCACACGTGAGGTGCAATAAAGCAAACCACCTTAAAATGAAGTAAGGTTAGATATTGCATAATATTAGCTGTATTTCTACAATGCTACACTTAAAAAATAGACCAGAGGATGCTAAAAAAAGGAAAATAATTTGCCTTGCCATCTTGTGAGAGGAATTGGAAAGTATTAAACAATTTGAAACTCGCAGTAAAAGTCGCCTACGTGAAGCTGTTTTATCATAACGTATGTCATAAAAACAACATTATGAATATATAAAAACAAACACAAAATAAAGAGGAAGAAACTTTTTCAAGAAAGCACCATTTTTTTTTTATTTTTTTTTGTAGTGGCGCATAGCATGTATACTGCTACTTTCTGTAAGCTTAATAGTAGTACAAGTTGAGCGCGTAGTTGCTCCACGAAATGTGACATATGACGCCATTTTCTGTAGCTTCCTTCGCCCATCAAGTTGATGAAGCTCTGGGAGTTCTCTTAACGTCACATTGGGTAAGGCCAAGCGGAATCTCTTTTTTTATTTACATCGACAATAAACACCAGAAAACAATGTGCAGCAAGGCTTCTAGTTGCGACCTCATAACTCTCATCTACTGCTTTGCGATTTCCTTCCTCCTCACGACAAGAAAAGAGCATGGCCTGGGTCATGGAGTTTGTAGTTAGTTTTCTCAGGGGGAAATTGTCTTTCTCTCTATCTCACAACGGGTTTTCTGGTTCATTGTGAGTAAAGATTTATATGAGGCCGATATAACGGCTAGGCGACATTGTTCTACCACTATTCCAGCCATTTTTGTTTCTCTATTTTTTCCTTCTTCTCATTTCGGAATGAAGTATTTCAGCGACACCTAAATTCCAACGGCAGCGAAATTACATGTTGTACTTATTCCTGGTAGATTCAGGTCTTACTGCCAACAAAATAGCCATAAGAATACCACGCCGAGAAGAGTTATAACTTTCTACGTAAGAAGAGAGAGACTTCTTTTCAACGATTACAACCTATAATATACGAGCGCCCTCTAGCAACGGAGTCTTAAATTTAAAAACAAAAAAGGACGAAAGTATGTTTTTGCGCATTTATAAAGATACTGGAATTGTTTGTATGACAATGTAGTTTGTCATGTACTTACGTAACAGGGTTTATAACTTTTTCTCTAGGTAGTGCTACAGTCTATATTGGACCTTGGTCTGTCGCAGTGATTCTTCCAGACCCCCTCCCCGTGTGGGGGAGTACCACCCCCCTCAAATTCTCGAGTGCACCCCTAAAATTAAATTTTTACTCTAAAAATCGATTGAAACTCTGCAAAATTTCACTCACACTCCAATTTCGACTTTACACCCCTACAAACTGAAAGTTTTGGCGGAATCGTATACAGGGTTTCTTCCAGGATTTCCATTTTGAAGGGGTGTAAAGTCAAAATTAGGAGGGTGTCAGTGAAGTTTTGTTCGGTTTCTCTCGAATTTTTACAGCAAAAATGTTAAAATTGGGGTGTGGGCTAAACACCCCCCACACAGGGGTCTGGCGAAATCACTGATCATATAGGTTACGTTCAATTGAGTGTGATGTGGTCACTGAAACGACTCGCATCAGCGATTTCTCTGTCTTGCGTGACCTGAAGACGCTACTTCTTTACTTTAGTAACTCCTCAAGTTTGCTCGTGATGTTGGGTCAACACCGAAAAGTGCTCAACCACCACTCAGAATCGAACTTAGGAGCTCTTGCACTGAAAGTGAGAGCGTTAGCTATTTGGGTAAAAATGAGCTCATTAAAGTTATATTAGTGGGTTATATTGAAAACTACAACCAAAGCCCGCCTCAAATGTAATGAATGACGTCCCTTTTCGATCACACTTCCCGACAAAGTTTTGGGTAGTTTTTTACATACTTGTGTTTGCTCTGACGAATAACCTTATTTAGATCTGTTTCATTGTGCCCTTCCCAATTATTTCCTTATTCCTAATATTATGTTTATTATTATTATGATTACATAAAAGTTTACAAAATTATAATGTGAAATGATCAATCTTGGTATGATTGCAATTTATTATACAGTACTTTGTAATGTTTTCTTTGAGTCGATTTAGTGTATTTTCTTCTTTGGCGTGATAAATCTTTATTTAATATTTAGATAATAAGTAAATCACATTATTCTTTTGCTCTGCGTAAATAGAAAACTTAACTAAAATCAAAGATGCATAAGAAAAAAAAATATATATGTACATGATTGCATTCAAAATGTAGGTAAGTGCAAAGTAATTTAAGAAAGAATAAGTTATTTTATTAACCTATAGGTGACTCTAACGTAATTACAATTCTGGTGTTAACCCAATGGTAGAATTGGTACAGAATTCGCAACGGCCCCACGGAGGAACGCATATTAGATTTTTTCTGCCGGAAATCGTGATAGGTTTTCTATGGTGTTTTCAGTTTTATCAGATGAGTGTCTGGATGATATCTTACCCTTAAATACTCAAAAGGCAGTGTAACGTATAATGAGACTGCCTAAAACTAGGATATTCGAAAGAAATTTGTCCTAAGAGGATGGGTGCAGGAAGGGACAAGTAGCTACTAAAACGGGACTGGCTGTAACTACTGGTAGTCAAGCAATGTATTCAGTGATTCCGTTCCTGAATTATGTAAGAGACAATTTTGCCGAATTTGACATCCAAGAGTCTGTTAGTACGTGTTTCAAGAATTTTAGAGACCGATCGGTCGTGGATCACTGGTAGGGCGTTGGCTTTAGTATTAGGAAGATTGTGGGTTAAATCCCAATTGCCGATCATCCTGACAGGTTTTCCCAGGGTTTTTTCTGCAGTCACACCAGGCAAATGCTGGGATGGTACCTTCAACGTAGGCCCTGGCCGACACCTTTCCCCACCGGTATCCCGACCTGAGCCTTAGATGCCTAAAGGCTATAAATACAATTTAAATCAACAATATTAGGAGATATAAGATCAAGGACGATTCGTGAATCTTTCAAAATCAGACGTATTGATGGTACACTGTAAAGTTTCATGTCATTATTGCAGCTGTTGACAAATTACAGACACAACTGGCTAAATGAACACAAAAGAATTGTGCAGTAGTTGAATGTTTCGAATTTTCAGCTGTCAATAGAGTGAAACAAGAAACCAAAAAATATTCACAGAATTATCAAAACTTTGAAAAATACCGAAATGATCTCGATACGAAAATTTGTTGTTGTGAGAGTGCTCGCTTCAGCGAATTTGTGAAATTTTCCCTCGAAGGAAAAAAAAGAACTTCAAATCTGTACTATGCACATTATAACTTTCTGTATTTTTTTTTTTTTTTTTTATATGGGCCAGTCTAGTAACTTTGGACTTCGGCCCGTCACGATTCGCCCCTTAGCTATTAAAATCCACACCCATGCCCCTGCCCGGACTCGAACCCAGGACCTTTGAGCCAGTGTCCTACCGCCGCAGACAGCACGGCCACCCGACCGGCATGGAGATTAGAACATTTGAAAATGTTGTTAGTAATATTTTTGAAATGAATTAATCGCGTAACAGATCTCGTTGTCGGCGCCAGTCACTAATTGCGAATCTGAGAGGATACTTAAGATTTTCCCTCACCAAAAACAAATTTATGCTAGAATGGGATAAGCGCGATTTTCCAATCATAAATTTATATCTATTGAGTGTGAAGTGACCTATTATGTGAACTTGGGAGATGTGATAGCAGATTTTGCTAAGATGAGACCAAAAAAGTTTTTAGGTATTTTATTTTTGTGATTTTTACAGCTATATATAATATACTTCTAACCGGTAAGATTCTCTCATGACAGAACCTAAATACGCAAATTATAATATGGACCTCTTGTAGCGAACATTTTGTAGTTACGCTACCCTTTTTTCCTCCAGAAAGTGTTCTAGTTATTTTTATTATTGTTTTAGTGACTTTTGATTTATATTTTGTGAAGATGTACGAAACCCTGAGTTGAAACACTGATGTATGACAGAGCCACCTAACATCAAAAAATGTAACTAGCATTGTACATGTCGACGTGAGTGACCACGAGTCCATATAATTGCTTGTGAAACCATCAGGGGAAACAACTAGATAATTGGTCTGTTCGATATTGAGATAGAAATTAGATAGTGATTACGTAATAGAGTACAGCGTATCTACATTTAGGAAGTCTACAAGTATCTATGGATTCCTGATTGCCATCCTTGTGGAATTTCTAGATCGTCGTATTTTGATTTCGTATTCGTTGTTAATTATTCCTGAGAATCTTTAATTTCGCGTATATTTTGGTAAGTGTGAATTTTCACCAGTTTCAGTTTCGTCGGATTATGGGTCCTTTTCGTGTATGAGTGAGATAGTTTATTTGAATGAAGTATGTTTCATATAGTAAATATTCGTCGGGAAATGTATTGCTTCAATTGGTGTTAAGGAAATCGTGTTTGGATGAACTTGAATATAGATTCCTTCCTAACGTCGAGAATTTGGTATCGTGTGAATCTATTGCCATCGTATTGTATGTCGCGATAATATTGTTGTTAAAGTTTTGCAATTATCTTTTTGATCTATCTTACGTTGATATCAGAAGGAATTATTTGAATATTCCAAATTTCACCTTTCATCGTAACCACGTGTTCGGGTTGATAGCCGGCAGTAGGGTTCGTGACCACTACCTCGTATCTCCTAGTATATTCGTGCGATTGTGTCCATATTTGGTAAACGTTTTCTTCAGCGATTTAACAGTAGATTCCTATTTCCGGATCGTGGATTTATTGCGTGAATTTGTGAAAACCACAAGAGGGGAAGTTAGGAATCCAAGTCGTAATTTCAGTCAAAAGGTTGGATATACTGCTTCACAGAATTTGAGTGTAATTATTGGGTGTATTTATTCTATATTTATATCATAGTGTATTTATTGAGTTACTTGCAATATGTCATGATTTCTACGAGTTGTTCAAACGATTCATTATATGTGATTAGAACCTATAAAACGATAAGTCACATTTGTAATGGAATTGTAATTTCCTGTGAATTTGACAAGATATTAATTCACATTATACGTTTTATGAAAAATGATTTTTAGATTTGTTTCTGAAGCTACTTTTACAACTTTCTTACCTAACCTACAGTAAAGGCTTTAATTGTGGGGTCCCATCGAGGATCCTCCCCCCTGTTTCAGCTCCTTTTGTCGGTTACTCTTGTTATAGTGGGTTGCTGGGTGTTTTCAGTGAGAGAATATTTTTCTTAAACCGGAAATAACTGGCTGCTTATAGTGGCAGGAGTGACTGCCAAGGGAGAGTTGTTACACTCTGGTAAAACTACTTTGTTTGTTGAAACCTGCGTCTTCAGCTTTCATTCCGTAATCTCACAAATAGTGTTACCTCAACCTGTAGTCAGCAGGAGGTAACGCGATGTTGTTACAGACGGCTACATAGTTAACAATTAATAGTAGGCACTTTTCATAGTAATTGATTTACGAGAGTCAGTCAAACTGGAATATCTGCGAAGCAAAAGAATGTGTGATCTTATGGTGTCTAGACTATGTGGGCAGGCAATGTGCGGGTCTAGTATGCAGTTATGTGTACCCCGTGCCATTATTCTGTTAGTTTGTAGCAATGAGTTGATAGCCAGATGAGCGAGCAAGTAGTATTATTGCGCAGTGTTTATTAAAGATTTTAACAAAAAAAACATTTAACGAAGTGAAAATTTGCAGATTACAAACACAGTTTGCTGATGAGACTCTGGTGGTCGTAACCAAGTTGAAAATGTGACTCATTCACGTAGATTTAAAAAAACAGCAGAACGCCCGAAATCGTTTATTCAGTTTGGGTTCTTAATGAAGCTGGCGCACGAGTAACATTGGATGAAATAGTGAAAACCCGGAATAAACACGGCATGATGCATTCCATTATTCAAAATGAGTTACAACTTCGAAAGATTTCTGCACGATGTTTTCCTCCCTGTTGAGCAGAAGGATGAGCGAACTAAACTTTGTCAGAGACCTTTGGTTTGGTATGAAGCAGACGAGGATGCATTAAAGCTCATTCTTACTAACGATGAGACTTGGCTGCACCACTACTGCCCTCAAATGAAGCGGCCGAGTATGGACTGGTTTCCAAGAAATGAAACCGCGTCAGTAAAGGCAAAATCATGATTGTTGCGAGACAAAGTTCTTTCTGTTGTTCTTTTGGATTCCAAAGGAGTTTCTATATTGACTTTCTCCATGGTCGATAAACAATAAATGCTACATACCACTGCGAACTGTTGAACAAGTCGAAAACAACTTATTGGCCCAAAAAGACTTGATGGCAGGATCCGCACTGTGTTACTTCTTTACGATATGCTATACCTTATACTGCCGTCGTAACTGAAAAACAAAATACAGCAATTGCACAGAGCCACTGCTGAACATCCTCCGTACAACCCTGACATGTCACTAAGTGACTACCATTTGTTTAAAATGCTAAAGGAAGCATTAAGGGTACAACGTTTCTCCGATGACGAAGAGGTACAAGAGTTTGTGCCCAAATAAGATTTCCACACGCCCCAAAACTTTTTATGAGAAACGGAATTTAGAGAACTACGCATGCGCTGAAGAAAAATTGTGTAGTTGTCAACGGAAAGTACGTAGAAAAATGACGTAAGAGTATAATCGAAATAAATTAAATAATAATATAGCTTTAATAAAATTGCAGTTACTTTTTGAACGACCCTCGTAATAATGGTGTGATAAACTTATGAAGAATAATTAAAGACTGTCTTTCTCTTCATTATTTACGCGCATAGAATATATACAAACAAAATTATGGTAAAAGTGATTTTGTTTTCTAAAAAAAAATGAAAAGCTTTCGAAGATAAACAAATACATTTATTAAGAGAAAACCATACTTTATTAAACAAACAAAATACTTTTAATCATATAAACACAACAAGCAAAAAACAATGCCTGTTGCTAATATTGAAGTCAATCCTAATGATATTTTTTTCTCGTTTCTACTTTTAATTGAAACAACAGTTATCATTGTTACAACAAATATTGCATTAAAGCAATTGTATTGCTTTGAAGTGTACAGTCAGATGATAACAATAAAATGTTTAAATTATTATCTAAACACTTGCTTTTAAGCCCTCAAAACAAAAGGCCATTTAATCATGGTTAGAAAACAATACGTGCGCGAAAAACAATACATGTTGAAAATAAGAAAACATATGAAAACACTGTAATTGTTTAAAAACCGAAATAATTTGATCTCACTTCTTGATATAATAGTAACGTTTTTCAAAAGTTGAAATTTACATGCAACTTTTGTCTGAAATTTGGGACTACAAATAGTATCATTGGCGTTTTAAAAGAGAACATACATTCGTTTGTGAAGCTTTATGGTATCTAAGTAATATTGCAGAGGTCTTCGTCCCATGATAATGACTTTACGTGTTCGCTCTAGATTGCTGTCGCCATTAAAAATAACAAATTCAAATAAAATATCAGATAACTTATAAAATAATAATGAACCCATGATGGTACCTTGTGGTATACCAACTTTTACCAAGTTTCTTTTTGGCTTAACATTGACTGAATTATGGACTTCTGGTTAATTATAGGGTTGTGAATATGGATTTCAAAGGGCTACCAAGATAAATTTCAAAGTACTAAAAATGCTGCATGTGATTTCTGTCATCATCATCATCATCATATTCAGCCGTTTTCTATCCACTGCTGGATGAAGGCCTCCCCCTTTTCTTTCCACATATCTCGGTCTGCTGATATCCTCATCCATGTAGCTCCTGAAAAACGCTTGATTTCATCTACCCATCTTACATTTGGACGTCGTCTCGGTCGTTTCTTTTCTCTAGGAATCCACTGTAGTACATTTGTCGTCCACCTTCCATCTGTTCGTCTAGCTATGTGACCGGCCCATCTCCACTTCATCTTCTTCGCAGTCTTGATTACATCCTCTACCTTTGTTTGTGCGCGAATCCATTCATTTCTCTTCCTGTCCCTCCTGGTTATTCCTAGCATGCACCTCTCCATTGCTCTTTGTGTGACTCTCAATCTTTGAGTCGTTTGCGCATTCAATGTCCAAGTTTCGCACCCGTACATCATCACAGGTAAGACACATTGATTATAAACTTT
>JAGDQP010009846.1:0-29560 GCA_022664845.1 Lepisma saccharinum | reverse complement strand
TTCCTTCTTTGCAGCATGTTGGTTGTACATTACTTTTGTTTTACTAAGTTCATTTTAAGGCCTATTTTCGAACTCTCGTTACTCAGTTCTTCTGCACTTGAAGCAAACAGGACTATATCATCAGCGAACAGTAGGTGATGAAGATATTCGCCATTAATTTTAATTCCAACTTCATCCCAGTTTAAATTCTGGAACACTCTCTCCAGGACCGCATAAAACAGTTTTGGAGAAATTGAATCTCCTTGCCTTACCCCTTTTCCAACTTTAAATTTTTCACTGTCTTGATGCAGTCTAATGATAGAAGTGGCAGTCGAGTAAATGTTTCGCAGTAACTTGATGTATGCACTTTCGATGCCTTGATGTTCAAGTGATTTAAGTACTGCTGTCAAGGAGACCGAATCGAAAGCTATTTGAAAATCTATGAACCCCAAACATAGTGGAAGTTCATATTCATTAGTCCTTTCCATAACTTCATTCAATGTTTGTATGTGGTCCATTGTGCTAAATCCATGACGAAATCCGGCTTGTTCCCTTCCCTGGTTGAAATCTAAGTCTCGTTCAATACGATTCAAAATAACTTTGGTGAACATTTTGTATAGGACTGACAATAATCTAATTGGTCTGTAGTTTTCGACGCGTTCTTTGTCCCCTTTCTTGTACAACAAAATAATAACGGCATTGTTCCAACTTGAGGGTATTTCTCTCTTCCTCAGGCACATCGAGAATAATTTAGCAACTTCCTCTTTCATTTTTTCACCTCCCCATTTAAACATCTCTGCTGTGAGTCCATCTTCTCCTGGTGATTTTCCGTTCTTCATCCCTCGAAGTACTTTATCCACTTCTTCTTTCATTACGTCTGGGACTTCTACATCATTTTCTTCTAAGTCTTTATTTCCTAGCTCTTCCTCGGAGTAGTACAATTCTCTGTAGAAATTTTCAAATATGTTTATAATTTCTTCCTTATTTCGTGTTACGGTCCCGTCTGGTCTCTTAACTGCAATTATTTGCTTTTTTCCTATCATGAGCTGCTGTTTGGCTTTCTTCAAACTCTTGTTTTCCTCGATTGTATTTTTAACAAGATTTTCGTTATATCTTCGTACATCCTCTCTTATTTTCTTTCTTACGGTTTTATTTAGTTCTATGTACTCAATCCTCTTGATGCAATTTTCCTCATCTTTCATTTCCCTTCTTTTCTTCATCAGGAGTTTAGTTTCTTCTGAGATTTTGCTCTCTTTTTTCTTTCTGGTACCTGCTATCTCCTTGGCTGTTTCTCTTATTATCTCGGTCAGTATTTTATTTCTGCTATCGATGTCTTCTTCATCCTCTAACTCTTCCAAAGCGCTGAATCTGTTGCTTAGTTCTATCTCGAATGTCTGTCTGTGTTTTCCAAGATTTTCCAGATCTAAAACTGACGGTTTTCCTCTGATAAGCTTCTTTCTCTCTAGTCTAGTATTTAGTTTCAGCTTACATCTCACCATCCTATGATCACTCGAGATTTTGAAACTGTTCAGAACAGACACGTCTTGCAGAATTTCCCTGTTGTTTGATAGAACGTAGTCTATTTCGTTTTTGGTCCCATTTGGGCCTTTCCATGTCCACTTCCTCTGGGGCGGTTTCTTGAAAAATGTATTGGAAATAGACAGTCTGTTGGCTTCTGAGAATTCCACTAACTTCTCTCCTCTCTTGTTTCTTTTGCCAAATCCAAAGTTTCCCACTTTCGTGTCACTGCTCAGCTTGGTTCCTACTTTCGCATTGAAGTCTCCCATTACAATTTTGTAATGCGATTTGCTACTGTCCAAAATCTTCTGTATCTCCTCGTATAGGTCTTCGAATTCCTCCTCCGGGTGCGAGGTTGTTGGAGCATACACTTGTATAATTTCCGTACTGTATCTCTTATTAATCTTTATTACTACCCGTGCGATTCTATCTGAAATTCCTTCAATTTCTGTGATCCGTGACTTCAGGTCTTTATTAATTATAAAGCCAACGCCTGTCGCTTTTCCAGTTTCTGTTCCTTTGAAGTAGAACGTGTGCCCTGACGGTAGTTCCAACTGTTCTTCATTCTTCCTCCACACTTCTGATAATCCTATGATGTCCCACTTAATCCTCTTAAGTTCATTCTGCAGTTCTTCTAATTTGTCCTCTCCTGCAAGTGACTGACAGTTGAGAATCGCCACGTATAGGTCCGTTCGAGTTGCCGTGTCGGTGTCCTGGCAGTCTACAGTCCAAACCCAGGCATTTTGACCCTCTGACTTCCTGCAGAACTGACCGCTGCCGTTGCCAGCTGCATTCCGTCCTCCGGGCAATAAGGACCTCCGAGGCTGTTTCCTTGCTTGTACCATCATATGTAAAGAAAGGAGAGGTGCTGACATTTGACTCACCACGCTGTCAGCTAATGCGGGTTGGTGAGCAGCCCATAAGACGTGTAAATTCCAATTGTGAGTATCGCTCATTTAGACTGAGTTCCTAGGACTGAATTAATTAGTCTTGCAAAGCTCAAGAACACGAATAGTTAACGTTGTCAGTGCAATTCACGCGTCGACAGTAGATGTTTTCTGAAATTTATTATCATTTTTTGTTGTGTGTATTGTAAAAGGTCACAGCTTCAATTCTCACGAAGGTTATTTTTAGTAGAAACATTTTACTATCTGAGTTCTTTATAGAAAATTGTATTGCAACATTTCCCTTCTATTGTTTTATCGCTTCTACCCAGAGTCTTGCCCAACCTTGTTTTGAATACAAGCAAAACACGCGTCTCAACACCCAGAGAAACCGGAAGTACCATTCGCTGATACTTACGGGCTAACGTTAATCCATTACTTGTCAAGCGAAATAAGGAATTAGCAATGAACAGTGTTCCACAAGGAACAGTAGTAATGATAATTCTGGGTAGCACAAAATTGTACTCCACTAAAATGGTGAAAGGAAAAATGTCAACATTTAACCTGAAAGAGAAATGTCCCACCCATTACCTGTCATCATAAGAAAAGAAACTCAGTAACATTTCAATCAAACTTGGAAAATAATGTTTCCTATATTATCTTATGTCACGATTAGAAGTTTCAAGATATTGGTGTAGAGTAAGTAGCTTTTATTTCACAAATATTCTCTGTTGTTCTCAATACAATTGTAAAAATTCCTTTCGGTAGACCTTTCGGTATATAGTCACTTTGTTTCGCTGGTAGCGCTGCCCCCAACTTCAATGCTTTTGAGAGGATGCGTATCCTTTATCTTAATCAAAATCTCTCTGCAGCACTACACCACCATCATGTCCATCCTCACCTTCCCACGGGGGGCTGCGCCCCCAAAGTGGAGGTTTACCCCATTTATTGTAACTTACTCTTGGTCATACACCTTCAAAGAAAATTTCGTTTCTCTACCTTCAATGATTTGGAAATTGGGTTTTTGGGGCAGCCATTTTGGATTCAAGTTGACGACTTTTTTAAAGTTTCTTATATTGTCGTGACCTACTTGTGATGGTACACCTTCAAGTAAAATTTCATTTATCCAGCTCAAACGGTGTGCAAAATGGAATATTTGGCGGCTATTTTGGATCCAAGATGGTGACTTTTTCCAAATGTAATAGTTCCCTAAAGTACACGCCATAATGCACCTTTATGTAAAATTTTGTATCTCTAGCTGAAACGGTGTCGAAAATGGATTTTTAAATCAATCATTTTGGATCCAAGATGGCGTCTTTGGATACATCATGTAATATTTTAGTAGCATACAAGTAATAATGTACCTTGTTACCAAATTTGATAGTCTAGCCCCAGCGGTTTAGGCTGTGTATTCTATACAACAATGGGTTCGGCGGCCATTTTGGATCTAAGATGGCGACTTTTTCAACATATCGTAGTATTTTCTTGAACTACTAGCGACAATACACCTTTATGCCAAATTTCGTGTATCCAGCTCAAACGATATGGAAAATAGATTTCTTGCTTTCGCCATTTTGGAGCCTAAAAATATATTAAAATTTGGTTCAAATATCTTCAAAATTATGTACGTTAGTGTGTTAATAAATATCGTACCGATCTCAATAGATAGATTTTTTCTTCGAAATCTACCTAAAAACATCTGGAAACACTGTAACAGTTAACAGTCAACCGGTTCCGGTAATCAACGAATCTCATTGAAATAATAAATATTCGACTTAAATAAAAAATGACATTTCAATAATTAAATTACAGGAAAACTTTAAAAACAAAATATTTCATTCCAATTAAAAATTAATAATAATTCGAAATCAAAATTGAGAAATTATAAACACTGGTTTGATTAGAATGGTATCCTTTTAAAATAAATTGGTTTTTCAATTTTCTTATTTTTTACTAAAGAAATAAGTGAGGTTGATGAACCCACAAAAAAAAAAAAATGAACACACTAAATTAAATTTTAATATCAGGAAAATATAAGCTAACAGGAGGTATTCTACATATACAACACTTAATCGAAAAATCACTTAAGTCCGTTTTGGCCACTGTACAGAAGAGCGAAAAACCATCAGTTTCCTATTGATATTATGAAAAATACGGTTCGAAATTTGTGATTTTTGTGTTAAATAAGCTTTTGTGAACCTACAAATTTCAGTGGGAGATGTAGCTTAATATCACCAATATTTTAGTGTAAAAGTTTCAAAATCGATATTTTAGGGTTACGTAGTTTTACAATTAGGCTGGCGATAAGGTACTCACTATTTCACCCAGCCAAATATAACAGAGCACAACGTTGGTAGTACTTGTCCATAGTTCTTTCTCTTTCTCTTTCGAAATGATTGATAGTTTTACTGAATCACATAGTAGTGACCAGTGGTCAAATTAATATTAGCCAATGGCGTGGTTGAGACATGCTTGCTGTGCGGTCACGTTGAAATATACACGCTATCTCCACAGTTGTATATTTCTTGGTTTGCCAGCTAACTCAGATGTCGAACATGGACTCTTTACTATAATGATCTCGGGGTATTACTCTTTAGTTCTTCCGGATGACGTCATATACTTTATTAAGATGCCTACTTGTAGGGAACCCAGGCTTTCGCACATGGGTGAGGCGAAGCTTAATATTACTTTATAGATCTTGGCCTAGTGTAGAAATGCTACACTAGCAAAACCAGTAATTGTTTGCCGCAGAAATAAAATATAGGTAATGAGAAAACGTATTTATTTCATTTTAGTGGAATACTAAAACGATTCTCTGAGTAAGTTCTCTGTGAGTTTCTTACATGTCTTTACCCTACAAACAACTTGATCATACACTATTTACAATCTACTTCTTCACTGAAAAGAGTGACAACATACTTTAAGTGATAAGTTGGGTAGACCAATTATTTACCAGGTTTGTTTCTATTCACATTTTCCATTCATTAAATAATGTTTCCTAATTCAGAGTTGTTCATAATTTTATAATGCATTTTTGCCTGCCATCTGTTTATCAACATTTACATTTAACCATAACTACATTCGCAAACAACAGACTGCTTCGCCTTTGTTGTGCAACTTCCATATGCATTACGAACACGTATAAACGTGGAATTAAGTAACACACATTAATTAACAGTATAATTGCTTACATAATTACAGGTAATATCCGAAATAAGTCGTATAATAGTTTATACAACATTATGTAGCCGATGTGCATAGAATGGCATTACTGTAGCAGATGTGCATTATGTGGCTTTAGTGCACAGGGTAATTATTTCGTTTACCTACCAACAAATGTTTTATAACATAATTTCGTATTAATTTCTGTTTGATAGTAGCAGCTTATATACACGTGTATTAATCTAACCAAACCAAACCTAATTTAACCTACACTTCCATTTAGGCTAACTGCGCGTAACAAACTCAATTGAGGCTAACCGAACGTAAGCTAACCTAACAAAGCTAAGCCAAGCTAAGCATAGCTTTGGCTTGCTGTATCAACGTATCCATTTTATATAACTTTAAAACCTAATCAAGCCGTACAATAATAACTAAAAATTACACATTATGTATGAATTATTACCAAATTTCAAGTCTAGATTTGAAGTAGAATATTAGCTTTCGCTCATATTGGATGTCAGTAAAGTGTATTAAATACATAAAAGTTTTATTTCTAACTTTAATTATTTATTTTGTTTCACCCAACTAGCTAGATGGTTAATTTCCTTCCTTTGAACTAGAGGGTGGAATTCCAACGCATCCCCTTCAATTCAACCAGTGATGGTAACCCGAGTAATGACTGAGGAATAAAATCTGAAAAAATATCAGTCAGGATGGATGAATCGCGTTGGTATCATTTCCAGAACCTACCGATTGCTAATCCAACGTTCAACCAACTGAGCTACGTCCACTCGGCACTCTCAATTTCAAGTTAAAACTAAACAGAAATTGGCCGGTGTCAGTGTTGACTAAACACTATAAATATTTTTTTTAATACATGGAAATGACTTAATTCCTAGGCCTTTATTCGGTATATGGTATCCACTTTCTTTAAGGTTTTCCAGATTAAAGTCATCTCAGTGTTCTTGCTAGGTTACGTTAGGTTACAATAAGTTAGGTCAGGTCAGAATTGGTCCAGTTAGCGCACATCTTCCGCAGTTGGATGCCGTATACCAAACGTAACCCCATTCCTAAGTCTGGGTATTGAAATATGCTTTTGAAATTAAAACATTTTTTTTACATAAGAACAGGAAAATTTTATGAGAGAAAGAAAAGTCAAAGAAGTCTAAAATGAAAATTTAATAACTTGTTTTAAGGAACGGTTTAGCTTTCTGCATCAAGGGGGACAGAGTTGATGAAAACCATCCTTTCCTTTAAGATCTCTCGAAAAACAATAATCTCTCTCTTTCTCTTTCTCTTCCTCTTCTAGTCGCTTTCTCTCTTTGCCTTCTCTTCTCATTTCTCGCTTTGTTACTCTGTTTTCATTAAATATAAACTAGACAAGGCCAAGAGATAATAAAAAACGAAAACGGAGAAAATAAAAGAAACTGGGGGAGGAATTATAAGCTATGCCTTAAAGCATTAGACGACGAAATTCCCCAAACAGTCGTTTTTCTCAATGAACCTACAAAACGGGATCTAGAGAGAGGTCTCCAAAACTAATGGGTCAGTCGGATTCCTAGCTTCTTCTTCTTCTTTCTCCCGATTAGTTACGACGTCTTATTTCGTGATTTAAACGAGGCGTTAAATTTTTAAACAATTCCAAATTAGATTTTTTATTTGTTTCAGAAAGTAGATTCACGAAACGGATTTATTTTCGCCGTAGTATTTAATTCAAGCTGTGAAGAGTGGCGCGTAATAGGAATTTTACACAGTAGGAAATAAATATTGGTAAAATATCGGGACTTTTTTCTGCTGTATAAGGTTCCTTCTAAACAAATTTGGGAATGATATCTTCCAAATTATTTATTAATCTTATAATTCTATAAATGTTAAGATTTGGAAAGGTATTACGACGAATTCATCTTTGTAATGTCTTCGAAATTGAGCTGAGCGAGCATTGTCATTAATTGCAATATCGTTACCATAGTAACGATAAAAGTTTTAATGCTCCAGTGGCGTAGATCTGATACATTAGAAGTTAGTGTGTATAAAATAGTAATGCTGGTACCCTAGACAAAGAATAAATGAGTTTTCTAAAAATAAAAGACCTATACAAACAAAACTGTTTGTTTGTGGTTACCAAATACTTGTTTGAATAGGACCCAAACAATTTTTTTTCTCTCAACAAACGTTTGTTTAAACGAATTAAGTTGGAAACACTGAAAAAAATAACAACGCCGACCAGGAATAAAAGTGAGGATCTAGTATTTTATAGTCTGACACACTACCTTTATTTGCTACTGCGCCACACTCCCTGACTGACTTGTTCCGTTGTATTTATATAAAAACTAAGCTTGAAACTTTAATATTACAAAGTGGAATATTATTGCTTGTCAATTACAGAATTTAGAGCACCATTTAACAATTCTGGAATATTTTCTTGTCGTTAAAATCTTGCTTATTTCTGAATATCTTATGTGCTTGGCACAAACGAATGAGTAACGTAGAAGTCAATGAGATTGGAACGAATTGTGTTTGTTTGATAAAATAGCGTTGGTTTGTTTAATGCAACAAACAAGAGTCTTAGTAAACAAAATCGATTCTGTGTTTTAGAACTTTTTTGTTACCCTGATAATTAACGTAGTATAAGAAGAAACGCCTTATTGCGATATTGATTACAATTAATGAAATTACAGTAAGCTTTATAGTATTTTTTCTATAGTAATAGTGTATTTCTTTGCAGTTATGATGTTGGAAATTTTAATTTCTATTTTGTTTCTATATAAACTGAACTCCACCTATCTTCACCCATCAAGCGTTGTGGGCTAAGGTTATCGAGCTGTCAACTACACGACCCATATTCGAGTCTCCTCTGTATCATCGTATTTATTTCTCCACTGGTACCAAACAAATTCGCTTAAACAAACTCGTGTTTAAAGCAAATAAAATTTTGTTTGGGCCATATTTGAATGTTTTTTTGTTATTCCACCTTGATAGAAAAGCCTGGAAATCCGGAGGGAAAGAGACCGTTGGGAAGACCGAGATGACTTTGGGAGGACAACATTAGAAGGGATCTTCGAGAATTAGGTGTTTGTGATGAAAACTGGCTTGATCTTTACTCAGGATAGATCCCGATGGCGAACGTTTGTTACTACAGCGATGAACTTGCGAGTTCCGTAAGCCACAGAGTAAGTAAGTAACCACAAAGAAAGATTTTTCTGTGTAGGTGCTGCTGATAGCAAGCGAGCGAAAACACACTAGACCGTCGACTATCTGTCTAGAAGTTGAAGACTGATTAGAAAGTGAGTGTCTGACGTCATAACATGTGGTGAATAAAATTATATACAAAAGTTGATCTTGAAAATAATTGGTGCATAAGCATAAAGCAATTCCCTTTAGAAAAAAAGACATGATAACTTCAGGAAATTATACACATATTTTCAACACTTCATGCATTCAAAACTAATTCAATTTGAGATGTCTACAAGAAAAGTGTACAAGAAGTGTATTTTTTAAAGGGTGCTTACCTTAATTGTTTTCTTCGTATGTTTGGCGTTAGTTCCGCGGATGGTAGTCAGCCATGAACGCAATATCAACTACAAAAACGGAACTCAACCTTACATAACATTAACTTCCTCTCTTAAACAATTTATTCTAGCTACTTTACGAAAATAACTTAAAACTCTCAAATGGAGCATTTCTTTAGGTTCCTACATTACTGCTGAAGTTCATGTGTGTATTAATGTGCAGCCACCAAGCGTTCACTGTTTCCGTTTGTTCTTAACGATAACACAATTATTAATCTCTTTTACAATGATATTGGAGTGCTCGATGCCATTAAAATCATAAGGATAGGGAGCGCAGGGACCTGTGTCTTACTTAAGACTATGAACGAACACTCCTGCGTCGTTAAGTAGAGCTCACTGGGTAATACAAACACCAATAGGAAAAAAGTGGTTAGATGTATTTCTCTCCAATTTGCCAAATCGCAATGGGAAGCAAAAGTACAGATTGTATGCCGAGAAAGCGACAGTGAACGAAGACGGGTTAGAGAAATTAGGTGCGATTTTTTTTTTTTTTTTGCCAAACAGGAATGGAAATGAAGCTCAACGACGGGAACTACTACTTCCCTGCTGACTTGTGCTACACCTGTTTCGTTTCTCATTTGTTCCTTCCGCCGTTCAAATAGTTCCCGCTTCGCTGCCCCCTTTCCGTGTTTATTTCACTTTGTCAAAGCATACAGGTAAGGTGTTAAGATTACATCGTTTTACATAACTTGCAATGGGTGTTTTCTATCTTAATTTTTGGTTTTCTGGCTGCCATCTGCGAATCTTAACCCTTAAATTTCAATATGGATTTACATTAAACATACAATGATTATTTTTCTAATGACCGTGAAGTTTATTTATTAAGTTTCAGATACAGCTGGAATTGCCATTTTGCACTGGAACTAAATAACATTGCAAAAACCTAAACATTACAAACTACAAACTAAATAACATTAAAATTAAATTATAAACGACTGATAACCCAATTTTTTTTTTACATTTATTCCAATATTGGAATTTCAAATATAGTTGATAATTCATTCCAATATTCTTGTCCATATCTTGACCTTTTTTCTCTCGGAAGGAGAAATTTGAACAAAAAATTTGTACTGGACTACCTGGATCACGAAAAGAAACAATAGATGGTGCCTACTAGTTGACGATATTTATCTAGCAATTAAAATAGTGATTTTTACTCTATACTGTGTTAAATATCCATTATTTATCATCTTTTATTAGCTGATACACAACTTTTTTGTTTTCTTGTATGTTTATTTCCGTGTATGTGTATTTCTGTTTATTTCTGTGTTTATTACACTACTATTTAGTTACCTCATCTGCTAATACAAATTATTTAGCTAACTTTAATTCCATGTGAATTCAACACTACTGAACCCGACCCCCTCTGATTTCGTTCAAATTTGGCACATTCAATGATTCTGATAAGAGATGGAATACTACCTATTTGCAGAGGGATATGACAATGAGGAAAGATACAGGTCTACAAATTTTGGACATTGTGTGAAATTTAAACATGTCTGTCTCAAGATAAATGACTATAATTCTGGTTGTAATCCAGATACAGCAATGAAACTTGTATAATTGAAAAGATAATGAATAGAGCTTTAAATAATTATGCAACATGTCCTGTTTCAAAGAATTTTCACGTTCAATGTTAAACTTGAACTTGGTTTTTGACCTTGAATATCTCAAAACACCCCATTGTCAATTTCTTTGTAACAATTATATTTCATTGCTCCCATATATTACTATGAACATGGCAAATATCAAGATGGCACACCAAAGGCATCATGTCCAAAAGATATTTTTCTACATCACTACACTATCAAAATACGGTACACAGCTAATCCAGGTTTACTATCCTTTTTTAAATCTAATCCAGACTCTGAATGTAATGACAATTGTTATGAATGATCATCTGCACTCGGTTAGGGAAATTTATTTTGTACTAGCTGATTTGCCAGCCCGTTGGTGCGGGGTGAATGACATATGTTGGCAGCAGTCATCGGAATCCAAGATGGCGACTTTTTCAAAATGTTTTAATATTTTCTGAAACTACTGTTGATAATAGAGATTTATGTCAAATTTCGTATCTATAGCTCAAACGGTGTGGAAAGTGGTTTTTGGGCGGCCATTTTGAATCCAAGAAGGTAAATGATATAATAACGTCCAACACGGGTCCAATATATGATCGTGCGCGTAAAATCGTTCCAATCAGTCAAGCCGTTTTGCCGTGATGCTCACGTAAACATAGTCACACTCATTTCTATATATATATATAGATTTCAGGTCTGGTGTGACAACTGACACAACACACTGCAAATGGTGTACACCCTCATTCTAAACAGTAAGGTTGAATGCAGCAGCCAATAGAAGACACTGTTATTCGGACCAATTGGTGCACATGTCTATTTGTGACCAGCCAGGCAGATATATCTTTATTTCAACCAATCATCGTTAGTTTGTGCTATGATGTGATGCAAATAACAAGAAATAACTAATAATTGGCAACATTCACCGGGATGAGCGCTCACTGAGCCCTCACCGAAATTGTCCTTTAATGCCACTGAGCACTTCCGGTTCACTGTGAGCCACCGCCATTTTGGAACGAAAATTTTCACGCACACTCAAGAGCCGGAAGCTGGACGCCAAGAAGTAGCAAAAGGCGTGTCTGTTAAATATATAGAGAATTCTTTCATTGGGCGTATAGAAGTTAATAAAAGATATCTATGAGTGTCGAGATGACTTTAAAAAGTGCAATAAACTTTTTAAAGGAGAAACGTTACTTTTATTGGTAAACATATATCGACAATATCAATAGAAGTACGGAGCGCAACTGTTCGTTGAACTCTACAAGCTTCTTGTCATCCGAAGGATTTCGATTCCAGAAGACTCATTGAGCGCTCAATCGCGCAGTCCATTGAATGCACCCATTGTTAATAGGACTTGTTAATACAAACACTGTTTCGGTTCAGGTTCGATTCATCTAATCTTGGCCAACTCACTATTAAATCAACACACCTGAAATAATTGGAAGTCGATCTGAATTGTAATAATTATTAACACTTTATTTCTGGCTTACGAATAGAAACATATCATGCTTGAAGTTCACATCTCATCAGGAAACTTGGGTTCTCTTTGACAGATTGTTGAAAGTCTCATCATCAATGGAATCATCGTCTTGAATTCATAGACTAATGCAGTTTAATCTGCCTAACATACCAAATTTCAACTGATCCGTTATCATATGTATACATCGTCATTTCGTGTAAGTAGAACCATATTCGTAACTAAGCGCTTGTTTATAATTCAAGCTTCATTGTGCAATATCTATGAACAAAGGTACAGTACAGACAAAGGCATATTCCACTTTATCAGTGAACAGAAAAGAGTTGGTGATTGGTACGGAGAATGAAATTCTGTAAACAGACATACATGGATTTGTTGCGTGTATATACTATACGACAATTACTGGTGGGTTGCGTATGTCTTGCAAACTTATGAAGAAACAAATGAAGTACAGGTCAGCTTCTTGCATCCGCATGAACCATCTCCATCTTTTGCGTTTCCTGCCAAACCAGACATTTGTATTATAAGAAGACTTGACATTCTCACAAAACTGGATCCAGTGACACCAACTGGCAGGACCTACAATCTCCCTGCACCAGATCTGCTGAACAGTAACAATTTACTTTATAACTTCTGAGGTGAGTTTTGAACGTACGTTCTATTTCCTTTTTAATGAAGTTACTCTGTACCTTGTTTTCAGGGTTTCCGCCAGCATTTTCAGTTTGGGGGGTGTAAAGTCAAAATTGGGAGGGTGTAAGTTAAGTCTTTTTACGGTTTCTATTGATTTTTCACAGCAAATATTTTAAAGTTGGAGGGATGTTGATGATATGTTGGGGGGTAAACAGGGGGGTCTGACGGAATCACTGCTTGTTTGTAATAACACTGCAATGATATAGCCATATTTTTGTACGACATTCCTTGTGGCGTGTACATATCAATAAGTTGTGTTTCATATGTAAGTGCTGTGTACTGTATCTTGATAGTGTAGTGATATAAAAAACAATGATGCCTTTGGTGTGCCATCTTGATATTTGCCATGTTTATAGTAATATGTTGAAGCAATGATATATATATATTCAAATAATTTGAAGATGGGGTGTTTTGAGATATTCAAGGTCAAAAATCAAGGTCAGGTTTCACATTGAACGTGAAAATTCTTTGAAACAGGACATGTTGCATATCTATTTAAAGTTCTATTCATTAGCTTTTTAATGATATAAGTGTCATTGCTGTATCTGGATTACAACCAGAATTATAGTCATTCATCTCGAGACAAACACGTTTAAATTCAACACAATGTCCAAAGTTTGCAGACCTGTATCTCTCCTCATAATTGTCATATCCCTCTGCAAATAGGTAGTTTTTCATCTCCTATCAGGATCAGTGAATGTACCAAATTTCAAGGAAATTGGAGTGTGTCGGTTTGTAAATGTTACTTTTCTGTGTTGAATTGGCATGGAATTACCCTGATATACACGTACTAACATTTTGTTACCAAATTTGAAATCTGCTAATCATCATGCTAATATAATCATTCAGTTCATGGTAGTTATGCAATATGCAAGTTTTGAAGCTGAACGTAAATAATAAAACTATCTTTATAATCTCTATGATCAATGCGTTGCTACCCGTGTCTTTTAATACTGATGTGGTCCTCGAATCCAAAAATGTTACCGGCTAAACCAACAGACACACACACACACACACACGCGGAACTTAAATTAATTCACACACTTTGAATTCATTAATTGTAAATGTTTAAGAAATTTAATATCCTTTATTTTTTTCTACCTAAATTTATAAGTTTATTATTTTTAATTTGTAGATCTAATTAATTTTGTACTTTTCTAAATATTTGTATACCTAAATTTACACAGCATTTGTATTTTTTTAATTTTCTAGACCTATATTTAAAAAAAAATGTGGACCTAAATTTATAACCGTATTTTTCTTTAATTTGTAGACCTAAATATATATATATATATTATTTGTACGCCTAAACTGAAGGAAAACAAATAAATACTTTTGCCAGGATACTAGGTTGATTGATTTTCTTTTTTTTATTCTGTAGCTTGCCTATTGTTATTGTGTTACGACTACCTCAACGTATTGGGAGAAGACGGAGTAATTTTGTATGAAGCTCAAAACAACACAAGTGGGAAAACCAATAAAAGAGAGAGAGAGAAGGAGGCAAAAAGAAAACATGATGAAGGCGGTAGTAAAATTGGATAGAAAAACAAGGAGACGAATACACACACACAAAAATAAAACAAAAAAATTACAAAAACGAACACATATGTGAAATGCGTGAAAAAGAAGATAGAAACTGTAATCACGATCCACACAGTTGCAATGTAATTATGAAATTCTAGATATCGTAAATTGAGTATTCATACAGGTTACCCACGCAATATGTAGGTTGGTTTATTCAAATTTACATATCGACTGCATCCCTCTGTCTGTCTCTCTCTCTCTGTGTGTGTGTGTGTGTATGTCTGTGTGTAGAAAAAGGAAGCAAAAATAATGTGGCGAATGAATATCATGGAATTTTATCGTGCAATATAGAGATAGCTGACATATTCATATCATTTATAAAGCATAGAATCCACAATATATCCTTCATTTTATTATCAGGGCATAGAAAAGAAACCTGCATTAGAATAATAACATGTAAAATAAACTGTTTTTGTTTTAAATTTACATTAGATATACAAATCATATCAACCCTGCTTAAATTGCAAGTATTCCTCCAATTGGAACACTTTGAAATGCTCATTTCCAACTGCAAGTAAGAGCTGCCTTCAATTAAAGAACTGGCCGTCTTGGACTTGTTCGTTTTTGTTTCTGACTTACAGACACACACACACATACACACAAAAAATCAACTTTTTCTTAAAACTGAGAAAACAAATCCTATTTGTACACGGAGATTTTTTCTTAGAAATGAGATAACAACAATTGGAATTAATTAAAAATTATAATAAGCTGATTTGAAAATGAGATAAGAGAATTTAATGAGAACAATAGCAAAGATACTGGTAAAAGTGCTGGGTGTGTAGTTAAGTCATTGAAAAATAATTATAGCGCTCAAACTACGGTAACCAAATTGAGCTTTCACTATAGTGGAAACTTTTACACAACACATTTTTAAGTGAACACCGGAAAGAAATTCAAGAGCGCAACAGAAGAAGCATCACAAGTTATGTCAATTAAGACAATTTTATTAAGAGTTAGAGATAGAGAGAATGGGCGAGTTCAAGAGCCCAGTAAGAGAAGAAAGAAGGTAAACGCAGACCCATTTCAGCCATTAAAGTCGCTTAAAAGTGTTGTTAAAGCTTGAGCGTAAAATGGAGAGTGCTTTTAGGATAGGCCAGGTTAAGTAGTGGTAGCTAACGAAAATTTTTGAGTTAAGAAAACACACTTTTCGCTTAAGGAAATGACAAATTATGAACTCTAATTATAAATTATTGTTGTCTATATAACAGCATTTTACACAATTAAAATTAACGCAGCTGAGTGCAAGACGAAAAGTAAATGAGTGTAAACCATATTCCTTGACCTTTCATGATAAAAGGGAATGAAGTGTCTTTTTGCTTCATTGTTGGGATGACAGAGGTTCAAATTTTGGGACTGACCTTTTCTTTAATATGCTCAGTCAAATTATTGACTAGCACATTTGAATGGAAGTCACGACGTGACAGAAGAATTAGTTTTCTGTTCTTTTCCACTGTAAACAATAATACATTCAGTGACAGAGCAATCTGTATATAGGGGAAAGGTAGCAAATGACGAACACCCCATTTAAAAGATTCCGCGCTACGTCAGAGGGGTAGTACCGGTGCTGCTCCGTTCAGGTAAGTGTTGCTCAGCCTTCACATGAATTCGTCATTATAACCCGAGTTGTGGAAGCGAGCGGAGTGGATTTATTTACGCCCAATTTCGCTACAAAATTACATCTTAAGAGTCAAGTAGGCATATATTCTAGAGCTTTATGACCTAGACAGATGAAAAGACTGGACCTTTATATAAAAATCTTTATTATTGAAGCATTTTTTAATTTTTTTTTTTACGTTTTCGAACACATTTTATAACTTGATTCTGTAATGGCGTCCCAGGTGTGCAATAGCGAACACATCATTCTGTAGCGTGTGCGGTGATTTTGAGAGCAGCTGAGTGTTGTGATATAAGTGTGAAGGTGACATTATCCGAGCTGTACACATGCTGAATGTAGTAGGTGAGTGAGTGGGAAAAGAAACGCCCATACTTATGTGATTATTGCAATATTTCTAGGTCCATCACTGAAAACTAGGAAAGAACTCAAGTCCTAATTTTGTGATATTTTGGTGTGTTCAAGTATCGAATATACTTGTGCTTCCATATCATATAACTTACCTTTACAATATCCATTGGGTAATATTTGTAAAATGCAATTTAATGCATATTAGATAGTGGAAAAATCCCGTTCGCTATTGTCCGACAAGGTAAGGCAATTACGAATTGTATAGACTTTTTTTATAAACTCAATTTCTGGAGGTTAGTTTTGAAACTGTTTCCAAATGTTAATAACTACATTGTAGAGCAGAGTCTAAAGTTAATTTCAGTTATCTTGTTTTCTAAAATTGGCCAAATAACTTTTATGAAATCTTGTTAGAAATTTAGGTGTTCGCTATTCACCATCCTTCCCCTATAGAACTCTGTAAATCTCAAAAAATAATGTTTAAATAAATCTTTTACGATATTGTGTAAGCTATACGGTTATTCTTCGCCAAAATAATAATAAGCCATTAAGTTTTAAAGAATTCTTCTCAAATTATTTTTTTATGTTGATATGGAAGTAGTCTCTTGATATTTCATTTCTAGTTTTGATCACGTCTTAATATAAAAAAGGGAGGATTTTTCTTGCTAAACGTGGGTATCGAAATACGTAAAAAAAAGAAAGTCGTTGTTGGTTCTCGTTTTCCTTCTTAATCGCACCTATCTGACATTTAATAGAAAGGCAGTGTTAGATTTCTTTTAGGCTTTAGTTTTATTTTAGGAGGCCTTAATATATCACCGCTCAGTCTGTCTGTCGACAACTTTCAACTCAGAAACTACTAGGGATAGCAAGGGAGCGGCGATGTTGTTGGAAAGGTCTCGGAGAGACCCATACAGATATTTCAGATCACAGAGGCGTGGCCCAAGATACGGAGAATTTTCAACTCAGGAACTACTCGGATTTAAAAGGTGAATGAAGTGTCGTTGGAAAGGTCTATCTGCCATTTTTCCAATGTAACATCATTCAAATAGGATGCTCGCTGCTGAAACCTGACGTTAACAAATCAGACTCAGGTCAACCAAACGATTGAATGGAGTATAACATGGACGAGAGAGCAGTTACTTCAATCAGCGCTTTCATTTGTCATTTTGGTTCCTTGGTCGTATTCCACTAAATATTATTTTTATATAGCTTCTCATTTGTCCTTCCAATGTAGAGTCAACATTAAAAATTCAGAAATAGTCAACTGGAATCGAATCTACGACCGGTAGCACCAAATGCTTAAAACTATTCAGTATTTACCTGAAGAATCAAGCAATTAGCTACATATAACATTTTTCATTTCCTAGACTATTCGAACAACGAATACTTAGAGATTACTTGACCTTTATTCAGTACAAGAATGTCGCTACTGAAGACACTTTACAACGCACACTTCTTGTACATTTGTGTTTATACATTCTTGTAATAAATTGTACAAGTAGTGTCTGGAAAATTTTATTTCTTTCCCACGTGAAATTTTCAACGCCATTTCTATAAGCACATCACCTTTCTATAATTTCTTATACATCCTTTGTTCACCGTATATCCTCATAATAGTACGCTTATTCATTTTTGTATTAAACTATTTTTTTCATATATAGCGAGGAAAGTGACAGACTCAGTGTTTTGTGGGTAGTTCAGTTGGTTAAGGAATCACGGGACGACCTGGATTCTATCCACTTTTCCTCTAATGTTTTTTTTTTACTTTCCTAGCCTACCAAAAGAATTCAGTTGTTTGTAGAAACCATTCTTCGAAGCTGCAAATTTTCCAAATGAAGCATTGAAGCATTACATGTACTGTACTAGAATAATTAAAACTTACTTACATGTCTGCTAGTGAGAAACTTTGTTTTCTCATTATTTAACATTTCCATGAAGATATGTAGATGCCTCGGGAATCACATAATTCTTAATATAGAAGAACGAAGGAAGGTACTAATATTCAACTATCCTCTTTAAAATAATAACTAGTTCAGTGACTTGATGTCCACATTATCCGGTAAATTACACTCTACTAATGCAAAAAGAACAGCTTGGTAATAAAAACTCTTTTTTCCTGCAACCAGTAACAAACAATTTGGTTGATATACAGCGGACCACTAAAAATATGTTAAAAGAAGTTAGTCAGAGTTCCAGGCATGTGAACACTGTGAAAAGGTATCCACTGTCCTGGCCGAGATTTTAATCCGAGCCGGCAGATTCATAGTCAAGTACGCTACTGAATGAGCCCCTTTTTTAAAATAATATTTCTCGCCCTAAGCGGGATGTAATTACTTTAACTTTACTGATTCCTTTTTAACTGAATATACTGATTTATCTTAACTACCTTAAATCCTAAGTTAAAATCACACACACACAAACATCCATGCCCAAGACGGGATTCGAACCCACGATCTTTGGGTCGATGGACTACTGCACTAGTCTCCTCGACCAGCTTGATCAATGAGTGGCTCGAATACCTGTTGAATAGTAAATTTAATTATAACTTTATTTTTTATTCCCTGCCCACGTCTGAATTTCATTAACAAATCATAAGCTTCTAAATGATTTTTAAAGTCTGTCTTATATCAGTCTGTTTTTGTTGTTGCTGTTATTACCGCAGACTATTGCGATATATCAGTCTGTTTACTTTTTTTGTTTGCTTGTTTACTGAACAAGTGGTGTAGCTAAAACCATTCTTTAGAGTCAGTATTTGGTAGGATGAAAGCAAATATTTCGTACGGGAAGAGACATTTTATTAGTAATGTGAACCAATACACTTTTCAAACAAATGATTTGGACACTTTTGCCCTTACTACTTTCGTTCCAGGAATACAAGGTCGCGAATAAAAATAATACTATATTCATTCACCCATCACATCTGGTTAAAATGACGTATTCCATTTTTTTTTCTGTGTACATCAATGCTTTAATGACCATCCTGACAGGTTTTTCCTGTCATGTCAGGCAAATGCTGATATGGTACCTACAAAATAGGCCCTGGCCATCTACCTTCCAGCATCCTCCCCCACTCTATCCCTGCCTGAGTCTGAGATGCCTAAAGGTCTTAAAATAAATTCAAATTCAAAGCATTTTAAAGCAATAATAATGTGTAAAAGAATCAGCCAATTTCTTGGAAAATTTCCAGTAACAGTATTTTAAAAAAATAGAAAACTTTAAGTTTTTATACTCCTAAAAACTAAAAGGTTTCTGATTTGTGTCAGTAATGTTACCGGAAATTTCCATGCTGATAGTTTACCTGACTTTTTCCAAGAAACTGGCTAAATTTTTTACAATACACATAAAAACAGGGAAGTTAGAGATTGAATGAAAATAAGGTGTTTAACTGTAAAAAAAAACTGTATAGTAATCATTTTGTTTGTATCTTTTACAGTGACGTGGCTGAAGGAATTCCTGTGGATAACCAACACTTTGTACTGCTGTTCTTCTGCACACAATTGTTTCTCCGTGAGCTTGCTAAGTGTCGTCGATTGGTTGAAGTTGTGCCTATGGACATGTCGGGGTATTACGGTAAGTTCTTTTATGGTTTATTATTTGTAAGAGTTTACGACCAAAACATACACTTTTTCTTGTATTCAGTGAATGCATGAAAACTTTACAGTGATTGCCACTTAACAGTACTGTGAGAAAACAGTGAAGTATTTGAAGAGATTTGAACAATTAGAATCTTTCATTATACTGTCGCTTTCTGTGGAAGCGTTTTCTAAACAAAGAAATCTATCTCTTGTAGCTTTGTATGGCTGGATTTATGGCTGTGCTAGACAGTATTTAAAGGCACCCTTGAAAACTAATTTTTAATTTTAAATAATGAAACTAAAGTCGCCTTGTGTTGTCCGCAGCATCGTTATTTTACTAGAACGCTTTTCTTGAATTAATTGTTTACTTTACCGATATATTTCTGTGTACGTTGGTTGAAATGTAAAAGTAGGTCTCTTTGGATATATTTGTATCTCGATTGTTCATTTATTTTACATTGTAGCTTTGAAAGAGCAACAATGTACTAAAGTTGTATTGAAATTCTGTTTCATTCCCAAAATGTAGAGAACTGTATTTCTCACGTTTGTTTGTTTGTCTTTTTTTTATTTCGTTCCTTTTACTTGGTTGCTTGAAGTTATAAGTGTAGCATAAACAAAACAACCGAGAATTGTGATTACAAAGTTACTGTAATATGTTTCAAATACTTTACATTGTTTTTATTTGTTACAGACCGTAAACTTTTTTCTCAAACGTATAAACTTCTTATTGAACGTTTGCAGACAATAGATATTTCAAATACAGCTACTATCCTTTCAGGGATTCTTTTTTAAAAATACAATTTAATTTTAAATATAGTAGCTAATATTTGTAGTACATCAACACTAAATTAACATTATCAATAATTGTTGTATATTAACCGATTGTTATGATTTAGCTATCAATTAAAAGGGTAATGAACTGCTATTAATTTTCATGTGTCTAATGTTACCTCTGCAATTAGAATACTCTAGCCATGAGTTCAGAAAGCATATTGTCCAGTTATCTCATTTTCTGGGGTAAATTTGGCCATATTTATATGAGATTTTAATTATTGTATTTTCCACACGGATTCATATCTACCCAATTAAAATCATCATAAAATATATAAAAAACTTGTATAATAGATAACATTTTAACTTGATATGACACATAATAAAAAGAGACAACAAAAATTAAATTTTGACTTTCCATTGTTAACCCAGTTGACGCGCTATGTTTGAAAATTGAAAGCGTTTTTTCTGCTTCCATCCTGACCGTCGATTTTTTTTTTAACTACAGAACTTAAAGCAGCGTCCATAAAATACGTGGCACACGCAGTATATACAATGATACATCATATAGTGTGACAGTGAGTCATATGATTTTGTAACACTGAATCAGGGTGTTGTTTGTCACCAAAAGGGGTAGGGGGAAATTAATAACCAAGGATACCCTCACCTGTTGGAGTCCTGGATATAAATTCACTGAGTTACCTAATAGTGAAGTAATTCTATGACGCTAAAGAGGGTGGGGGAAGATGTAGCCCCAAAATCTACCTTAGTGCCGCTTTTGTTCCCGGTTTTATCATTTTTAGGTAGAAGAAAATCTACCTATTGAAATCGGTACGATCAACACGCTAGCGGCCATAATTTTGAAGATATTTGAACCAAATTTTAATATGTTTCTAGCATTAATAGCTCGGCTAAGTTCGTTAATTAGCAAAATCGGCCCAAGGTGGGGGTCGGGGCAGGGGTTTGAAATTTTGGAAAACATATGTATCAGCCCCTATGGAGTTTAGAGGGAAACTTTGTATGCATAAATTATTGTACTCCGTATGAAGTTTATGGTGACACCAACGATTCAGGGGTTGTGGGGGTATGAGTGAGGGTGGGGGTGGAAATTCGAATTTTTTAAAATCACGTCTTGTGGGGTATCGTTAAAAAGCTCTTGATAATTAATGTATAAATCAATAACTAGTTTCTCGATAGCCCTCATAAAAGGCGAGATTTGAATTTTTGAAATTAAAAAAAGAACTTCGAGATCCACCTCAGCCTGTAGGCCTGCCGAAAGGGATTTTTTTTACCCTGGATTGTGTCGCTGCTAATAATTTATGTATTAATACTTAAATTTAAAAACAAAACTAGTCGCACAACGATGATTACCGTTAGAAACGAGATGAGAATTTAGTTCATATGGATTAGTCTGGAAGTGGATGATCCAGTTTAACTGTTTGCTCTGGTGTCTAACTTCAGATGTACGTATATCGAGCACTCCAACATTTTTAAGTAGGTCTATAAGGCTCACTGGACAGCGCATCAAAATAGTAAGTTGTACCGTAAAACACAATGACAATAAGACAAACCTTGATAGTGAAACATTGTGAGATGCATTTTTCAGGCACGAAAGAATTGTTTTGTAAATATTTTCGGAAAAAAATATTTTCCCTCCCTACAGAAAAAATAGGTAAGTGAGGTTCCAGGGAATCTCACCCTTTACCACGAAACAAACGCCCTGCACTGAATAGAACTATCTGCAGGGAATCTGCCAGGATGTTCAATTTGAGGGTGTAAAGCTAGAACTGGGGTAGTAGAGTTTATCAGGGTTTCCATTGTTTTTGAACCGTATAAATGTTTATAAAATTAGAAGTGTGCCTGATAATTTATTTTTTTAAATATATGTTCAATGTTCTTCTGATTTGAATATTGTAGTAAACGTTGGCTTATGGGTTTGGCAACAGTGGATAGTTTAGATTTTGTTTTATAATCGTTGTTAAGTAAACATTCTTCTGCTGTATACTATATACGCAATGGTCGTGGACAAATATTTAGATGTACTTTGATATCTTATTGTATAAACATCTGTATTCTATACTACATATAAATTCTGAGATGCAACCTTTGGAATATTTTATTGAGTTATCAACTATTATTAAATAAGCGCCAATATCACCACTTATGAAAATAATATCTGATTTATTGTAAATATATGTGCCAAATTACATGATGGTGTTTTATGGGATCATGTCTATCTAACTGAAATACAGTCACTTATGCATAACGTGTATAATTAGCTTAAACGGCAGTACGTATAATGACTTTTAGCAAAGTAAATTTAATTGGTTAAAATGTGACATACAGTATCTTCATTTCAGTTCTATTGTAGAACAAACTGAGCTGCCGTAGCTCAGTGGTAGAGCATTGGCGTAGCATTCGGGAGGTCGTGGGTTCGATTCCAGCGGCCGATCGTCCTGACCGAGGTTTTTCGTTTTTTTTCTCGGTCACACCAGGCAAATATCGGAATGGCACCTTTAACATAGATCCCGAATCCTTCCCGTCTATCCTGACCTGAGAACTGAGTCTTAGATGTCTAAAGGCCATAAATAGAATTCAACAAAAAGTATTGTAGAACAAAACTAGTAAAAACTAATCAGTCCAGACTGAGTTTGTATTAAAAAAAAGCAGTAAGAATCATTAATTTGCAATTATTTAGTTACAAGCTAATAAACCTACCACTTTGTTATAGTAGTAATCAATAGAGCACTTTCTTTGGATTCCCAGTAGGTTCACAGTTGAAATTATTGATTCGGAATCCACTTTAGAACTGAAAATCACGCACTTCGGAAGGATTCGAAAGAAGACAGTGGCAAAGCATAGTCGGTTCATCTCGAAGTAGCGCAAGAACCTTCTGTCTGGCACAAATCTATCTCCGACTAGAAATAAATTTCTCTATTGCAATCGAAATTGCAACAAAGATGGCGCTAGTTCAAGTATTAATTAATGATTCGTAAATTTCTATTTTTCTTCCTGGTGATTCATTATATTTTCAACATATTGTAGTAAATATTATGTAAACTATTCGCATCAAGGTGCATTTTCGTAATGCCTAATTTCAAATAAAATAATTTATTTCTTGTTCTTTGCTTAACACTATATAGAAGATAATTCCGATCAGAAACTCTATGCATTCTGAATAAGTAATCGATTTATATATAGCTCGTAAGCGTGGTTAATATGTTTGAGAAAATTATTGAATGAAACGTGGAAGATAATTAAGCTGATTTTTCGAAACTGCTCTGTTTATAAGTTCATAATATAAGTATGTTTTATTTTAGAATGTTTTTTCGTAATGTGCTGTACTGATTTTGATAGAATTATTCAGTAAGTAATGAACATATCTTATTCCAGTCATCCATTTAGATATCCGTTTTAATATATTTAGGACTTTTAATGTTTAACACCTCCGATGATTAAACTAAACTTAACAGAAAATGAAGAATGTGCACCGACCCGGCTCCGCTTCAGGACAAGCAACCTTTTTCTCTTTATTTTAAATGTAGATACTTTAAGCGCTTCCTAAGTAACGAATACTAAACACAATACCTCTTAAAACTTTAACACTTATTTTAACTTTAACATTTGTTTAACATTGAGTCAAAGTTTGTTGAAAGTAGTAATGGTTGTATGATTATTAATTTCACGCTGAATTTTGGTGTCCATTTATTATTAACAAGCTTGGGCCATTAACAAGAATAAGGAATTTACGTTATCATCTATCAGCTGCCATGTTTGTTTAGAAGTGCATATGCAGGATCTTAGTCGTACTTAAAGAGGAGTAAATATAATAAAATTCGTGATTTGATTAGGAACAGTAGAAATTCTTGAATAAAGATATTTAAATTTCCTGAGTGAAATTATTAGAAGAATTGTGAGTACAAGGTAAAATTTCTTGAGTACTAGGGTAAATTTATTGAGTTGACTAAACGATTGTTTTCATTGGTGTTTTAAAATTTTAGACATAAACATTCCACTAATGCATGCGGATAGAAACGTGGATAAAGAGCATTTCTTTTGAAATAACAACCGTATACTAATACTGCTAATTATATATGTATTTATCCTTGATTCACATACTTCTTCCACATAGGACTTTTCTTCCGGTTTACTCTTTCCGAAAGCAAGATCTTCGGTGATTTGATATTTCACGTTTTCGACTTGTCTCCACAAAACCTTTCACTTCGACTCTTGTGATCATATAGTTTGTATTTGTTTCCATTAGATGGCAAGTCATGTTCGCAAATTTGCTGCCATCTATGGTGGATTCTTTATACTATATTCTAACATTCTCCGTGCTACGCGAATTCGATTATACATTTGTAGAGACGAATTAGTTTTCTTCGATTGTTTAGGCATTATTCTCGTGAATAAATTAATATAAAATGTACAATTTCGTGAGTAGAGCTCAGAAAGCGTGAATGGAAGCAAAATGTCCTAACCTCGTGAGTGTTTCGTGCGTTAGAAAGCAAAGTTTTAAAAAATATTAACAACTATGTATCCACTCCTGCTAATTTCTTGGGGTTTAAAATTTTCGCGAGTCGCGAAAGTTTACTGTTCCTCTCGTAAGTCGCCAGTGATCCTGTAAATAAAAGTCTCAGTTTGAATAGTTCTGTGCAGTGAAAATAAAGAGCTGTTTTCTTTTCATAGCTTCTTTAACCTCAGAAATACCACTGGAGTTAACTATTAATTTATACTTTATTTCTAAACTATAATGAATTCATAATTTGCAATACTAAACGTATGTTGTCTAAGAGTAATAACATGTATTAAACATACCATTTATACGTCTTCTATAAAACCCGAACATGGATTACGTTTAGTTCTGTGTCAATATTAGACTTTCATTATAACAAGAAATAAGTTGAGAAAAGTACGGTATCTAACATACATTTGCACACCACACGCAACGTTCCAGAGTCTTTTGGTATTCTTTTAAATTTTAAATTATATTTCAGAAAGGTACCTGTTTTCTCTCATATGTTAAGAATGTAGCCCATCACAGAAACAGACCTTTGGTAATGTTTCACGAATTGTTTTAAAGAAACCAACTTCAGAATTTCATATTTATTGTAGTTCTTTTATATACATAAATTTTTGTTTATGCTGACAACTTATTCCACCAAAAGCTGTCTAAAAAGTGTTTAGTTCTTCTTTTACTAAAATGATTTGCGTTTTCTGGAGAATGATATGTAAAAGAAACTGTCATAGTTTTACATTATACATCTACTATAACGAAGTTATTAAGAGCTGTCGTTAATACCGACTTTGCCAGTTCTAAGCTCCGTACGCGAAAATATTTTTTGACGAATATTTTCATATGGTGTTTGAGGACTAGCCGAGTGAGATCAAGCTACTTGCAACTTTATTAGTAGATCTATAACATGATTCTTGGCCGTTTTCTTTATTTTTGTTGAAAAACAGGAGAGAATTTTAGAAACAGATGAATTTTTCCCCTTTTTCGAAGATATATTTTTTTGTCCTTATTACACTTATTTATCGTGATTTTATTTGCTCGATATTTCTGTCCGGGCTTTCTGTACAAATACTGTACTGAATGTTTTACCGACTTGCTACTGTCCAATCCATTTGAAACTTCGTGTCAGGGTTTCTGCCAGGATTTCTAGTTTAGTGGGGGGTTAACAGAGTTTTGCAAGGATTTTATATATATTGAGCCGTAAAAATTTTAAATTAGGAGGTGTGCGTGTTCGAGAATTTAGGACAGTGAAACCCTCCCATGGGAAGGGGGGCATGCAAAATTCTTGCTCATATGCTTGTATGTTCTTGATGACAATACATAAATCTCTGTTAAGTCTACAGTAGAGATGTACCTTTATGGTAGATCTCTTTTAACACAGCATTCTCTCAACCTCTAGCGCTCGCCAGGTTCCTAAACAAAAGCAAGTGCATTTCAGATTGAAATTAATTGACTACCTTTTACACGGTCGTTTGCAATCTTGTAACACTTTTGTTTTTGTTTTTTGCACTAAAATCAAAACGAAAGCAGGTAGAGAGAAACGGACTTCAGAGTTTTGTTCAGAGGCGCTTCTTTCAATGTGGTTGAGGATACAATCTATTTATGGTATTTTTTCGACTATTTGTACTCAACCTTCCAATTCATGCCATAGCTTATTGATAGCAAGTAGAGAGAGTTTTACTCCAGGTTGGGATTTAGTGAAAAACATGGTGTCCATTTCAACCTTGTGACTCTCAACCTTTCCATTTAGTACTTATGCATTATATGCACTCTGTTTGTAGTGAGATTATTGTCTTAATGGAAGCAAATAGGGAGAAACTGACTTCAGTTCGATTTACCGTGCTGTTTTTAATCTAGCAGCAACATGACCTTTCAGTTAAATGGATTTTACAATATTAAGGAATAAAAATGAACCACGATAAATTGCCCTGTTAAAATAGGGTACATTGGTATCACCATTGTACATTGAACTAAAGCGAGAACTGCTTTCCATTTCATTCAACACTGATATCTGTTAAATATATAGTTTCCTTATTTCTATTTTTTTCGGAAGTTTGAGAAAGGTCTTCTATCTTCAAGTTGCATTTCAATGGCGTGATATTCCTCCGGAGTTTCTCTACGGAATATCACCAATTAGAATGGTGATACTGTTTATACTGGAGAAGGTTTACGTGAGAATGACTCATATTCTCCAAAGTTTATAAGGTCAGTAGACAAATCTTCATGTTTCAGTACGATTTAAATTTTCTGCTAATTTCCGTTTTCATCGTAACACGACTCATTTCTTACAACTTCATACGTGAGAACGATTAGATCAACTGCATTCAAACTTGCTATGACCCTACCCTTAACACTTAAAACACATCGCCATGAGGAAAACTCGGCTGGCCTCCGGTGGCCCGCCTTCATGGTTGGTGGGCCACCGGCGGCCCGCCGAGTTTTCCTCATGGGTTTGCTAATCTATTTACTGTTTCCATGATGACGGGACTCAATTATTAAACATACATTTGTGCATAGGAATGATTAATCCGTTTGTATCTAAACTTCACACAACGATGTAGGTAAATATTCTTAAGACTTTAGCTATATTAGAATGTTAAAAACAGATACCGTATGCTTGATAGCGAGACACACTTACTGCTCAAATAATCGGACATTAAGCAGGGACGATCGAATCAATTCCAGGTAAACTTCATATACTGATGTAAGGGAATCCCTTGAGCCCCCAACGCATTAGGTTAAAGCATTTAGCGTTTCCATGACAACAACATTGCACTCGCTCATCACAATTTAAATCGAAAAAGATGAATGCGGTCTGCTATATAAATTCGTTCTAGTATTACATGTGCCAGATTGTGGCCAATTTCTTTTATTTGGTTGCTTGAATATAAAGGTAATAATGCTTTAAGGCAATAATAAATAACCCACGTTATTAAGGATAATTTACACAATTTACTTGACCTTGACGCAAGTGTATGTAAATATAGTCTCCTGAGGCCTATCTCTGCCTCGTATGTGTTTACAGAGCTGTGTACAATTTTCTTAAAGCTAACCCATTCGATTGATTGATAGCGTTGTTTTTCTCTTGAGGAACTAACAGGAAAAGAAATAAACTTTCAAAATAAAAAAATAAATCATTATTTTATTGCAAATCGATAACATCACTCTAAAACAGATATTACAACCAAAAACACATTAAATGAAGTATCTTTTCAATTGGAAAGTGTTTTTACCATGTAACTAAATAAACTACATCTTAAATTGAAGGATATTTTAACTTTCATGTAGTTTATATTAAGGGGCAAGTTAAGTCCTTACTGATATTACGTATTTTAAATTAACTAGTATCGATAAACTATCTTTATACAATCAAATTATCTAATACCGGGCATTTACTTTTTCATTCCAATTATTTTCAGAGGGCTAACCATTGATACTTCATTTTTATTTGTCACCTGAAGTAGTTGTCTTTTTATTGAAAGGAGAAAAATTTATGGACTTTCCAGTTGAAAGTTCGTGAAAAATAAAGGTTTATTTCTTACGAAGTTTCAGCGGGTAATCCACCCCCACCCCGAGGGTCTCACTTGTGTTCTCCTAGGGTATATCTCCTAAATCCGCCCATGTAGATTATTATAAGTCAGATGATTATTTTCCTCAGAAAAGGCAAACCATGATGTTACGTTTGTGAAATTTCCGTACCCTAGTAACGTGAAATTTATTTCTTTATAAGTTACGGGGATGAAGCTCGCCTGATATTCATAAATTCTTACAAAAATTTAGATACTCGCCTGTGTTATTTAATATCCGTGATTAAAAGCGCAGCTGGAAGTCTTGAGGCTGACGTTCTTATACCAGTTAGATTTTATATCAATGCATTGAAAGATCTTATCTTAAAATGAGCTTAGTTGACATCCTTTCTAACCCTAACTGAAAAGAGAGTTTCTGGTGCTTTATAAACACTTTTCACTATACGCTGAATATTTTTAATTGGACGTGCTGTTCTTGGTCTTCCGTCAGAGATTCTGCCAAAATTTTCAGTCTGGAGGGGCAAAGTCAAAATTGGAGGGCAGAAAGTAGAGTTTTACAGGTTTTATATAGATTTTAAACGGTAAAAAAAAAAGTTAAGATGGGTGTTTGAGAATATGGGGGATACCCCAATTAAAGGAGGTCTAGCAAAATCCCTATCTTCCTTGTATTCTTGCGTTTTGCTTTGATCCAGTTTATCTTCTTCGGTATTTCTTTATTTCAGTAGTTTCATTCTTCTTCAATATTTATCAAAATAAATATAGGAATTTATT
>JAGDQP010009845.1:0-57643 GCA_022664845.1 Lepisma saccharinum | reverse complement strand
ATATGTCAGATAGTTTCAAGATTCGCAACGGATTGAAACAAGGCGATGCCTTGTCACCACTACTGTTTAACTTTGCGTTAGAATATGCGATTTTAAAAATTAAAGGGGACAAAAAGGGACTATCATTGAATGGTTTGAATCAACTGTTTGTATACGCGGATGATGTAGATTTAATAGGGGACGATATAGATGCACTACAAAGCAACACCGATGTCTTAGTAGAAGCGTGCGATGAGATAGGTCTACAGGTAAACATAGATAAAACAAAATACATGATAACAAGCCGAAACACAGGGAATAAAGGAAATAAAAACAAGAATTAGGGATGAGGTAATAGAGAAAGTAAACAAATTTAAATACTTGGGAGCATACGTATCAAGCAAAAATGAGGTCACGGAAGAAATAAACAGTCGCTTAGTATCGGGGAACGCATGTTTCTATTCAGTCCAAAAACTTCTAACATCGCGATTAATATCAAGGAAATTGAAATTAAAAATATACAGAACTGTTATCCTGCCGGTAATACTTTACGGTTGCGAAAGTTTGAGTACGACCCTAGCAAATGAACATAAATTACGTGTATTTGAAAATAAGGTTTTAAGAAAGATATACGGGCCGAAACGCGACGAGATGACTGGAGAGTGGAGGAGACTGCATAATGAAGAACTCCACGGACTGTACGATTCACCAGATGTTGTAAAAATAATGAAATCGCCACGACTAAGGCGGGCAGGCCATGTAGCTCGGATGGGGGAAAAACGAAGATTATATTATATCCTGGTTAGAAGACCGGATGGAAAGTGGCCATTGGGAAGACCGAGACGTCGTTGGGAGGACAATATTAGCAGAGATCGAGAAGTAGGTGTTTGTGATGAAAGCTGGCTTGGTATTGCCCAGGATAGAATTCAGTGGCGAACGTTTGTTACTACGGCGATGAACTTGCGAGTTCCATAAGCCATAGAGTTAGTTAGTTGGAGTTAGCTTACAATATTCGAGAACATGAAAGAATAGTTTCGATGACGAACATATTTCAGTTGATAGAACTGAAGAATGAGCCGACTTGCTTAGAAGTGGAAACATTACTTGATTTCTTAGTACGAAGAGGTGTGGAGATCGAGGATTACTTTCTATTTGATCAGCTTGGGTGATATGAAGGCTAATGAAGAATTTAAAGCCCCCATTTTTGTCACATGAAAAGTGGTTGAAATATTTTTCGGCAAGGGAACACCGAGACATGAAGTGAGTTTCTCAAAATATGTGATCCCTTCCCACTAGTTCCTGGACACAATGCGAATATTGAAAAGATTTTCAGTCTCATAAACTCACAATGGACACAAGATCGAAATTGTCTATCTATTTAGTCAGTGAAAAACATCTTGCTAAGTCAGTTTCAAGTCACTCACTTGTGTGCAGTTTTATAACATTGTGCGTTCAAGACAAGAATTTGTTTCATGAAGTGGAAAATTCTTTTAATCATGAAGAACGGTAGTTTTTCGAGTGACGCTGACAAATGAGTCTGCTAGCGGCACTCCAATGTACCGTAAACAGACAGTTAGTTTCGCATCTAGCGAACTATAAGCCCGATTTTGATGCTTGAACTTGCATTTGAAAGCTCTTTGCCATACTAAGAGACGGGAAAAAAATAGGCCGATAGGACCATGGACGTAAGAATATAATAGGACTAATAACAAGCAATTCACTCAATGTTATAAAAATGGGACGGCTGAGAGTGCAGTTTGTCATTACAACATGGCGTATCGCGCATACTTCCTGGAAAGGAAGCAGTCGATATTGTGAATGTGCAAATAAATTTTAATGATCTAAATTTGTCCTTAAGTACTAATTATTATAAAATAAGTGTTATTGCAATACACTTCCTTCTCAAGAGCAGTGATCAATCAAATCTTGAAACCTGATATTATTTCACTATTATTATTGAAGAAAGAACTTAAATATTGCTTACCTGTTTATCCTCACACGTACCTCTTCGTCGGCTTCATCAGACGCAACCTTCACATACCTTAAATTATTTAACATAAATTAAAAATTTGTGATTAAAAGTGGCTCAATTAACATTACTTCTTATGGCCAGTTGAAATGTTTTGGTCAATTCAACATGGCGGCAAGGCGCACTTCCGGCCCATAAATTTTGGCTTATTACTAGTCGTATTATATTCTTACGTCCATGGATAGGACCTCCCTGGGATCCCCTAGGGCGGTGCGAAAAAAATAAAAATAGCACTAACCCCAGACCATGCAGCCGAAAACTTGCGGATTCTTAATCTACGCTTCAATATCTTTCAAACGCTGTATAACACGTCAAAACCGTTGAAGGGGTTCAAAAGTTACATTTTTTTTTAGCCGAATCACAGATTTTTCACAAATGATAGAAAAGTTTGTCTGTCATTCTGTCTGTCTTTTTCTTTTAGCCCCAAATGGTTGGTACTGCGGGGTTTTGGGGTCAATCACGGGCCCCAACGAGTTGGTATAAATCGAAGCTTATATTTTTGGATAGGAGTTACCGTTTTCGAAATACGGAGCATACGATGGTCCAAAATCGACCTTTTATATGAAGATTATGCACTTTTTTTTAATAGTATAAAAACTCCTTCGGGATAAAGAGAAGAGTGACGCAAGAATTCGACTCACAAAAGAAGTGATAACCAATTTGCGAGTGATTTCCCTAGTGTCACTATGGCGGAAACAAAATCTCATAATTTTATTACAAAGGATACACTTCCGCCATAGTGACACGAAGAAAATCGATCGCAAAATGGATATCACTTCTTTTGTGAGTATAATTCTTGCGTCATTCTTCTCTTTACCCGAAAGTTTTTTTTATACTGATCTAAATGCAGCTAATAGGGGTCTGAGGTACCAATCAGAAGAGATAATGATTAGAAGGGTCTGAAATGGCAGTCTGAAGAGAAATGCAAGGTAAACATTCGAATAATAACGAGTTAATTTATCTAAATTTCTGCCAGTGTTCATTATGATTTATGTACTGGTATTTTGAAACGATTTGTGTACGGTTAAACTTATAATTATTAATAATAAAAATCTAGCTGTCTACCGTAACTGTATAACTAATTTTAAAACTTTGCATTCACTTATGAAAAATGTACTATATATCTTGTTCTGTCTGGTAACTCTACTTTACGGTGACCTGATGTGTTGGAAAAAAAGAAAAGAAAACGGAACTCTTTTGAGAGATCATTTTCTAGGGGTGGGGGGATACTTGATTCTTTCCTGCAAGCATTTACAAGTAAGAATCCCCCATCCAAGTGGTGTTACCAAGAATTACGTGAAGTACAGTCACTTACAATAATAAGTGGAGGTTGGAGTTATAAGAAATATCAGTCTATTCTTCCAGGAGAATTGTTTCACTGTACGCCTAATAGTAAGACAACCAACATGACAGTATTAATATCCGCGAAACCATGACATGCCAGGATATTCCTCCATTTGGAGGAAGAAACAAAGAGTCGTTCAGCATCACTTAAAGAGCCACGAGATAGATAGGCAGAAATTCCATTTACGTTAAGTTAAAATAGATATGAATTAACGCAAAGAAAGGGAAAATAATTATATGGACATCACGCAGGAATCACCATTATGCAGTGCAACAAAACTTTACTTGTTCAAACACGCACACACAGAGAAAGCATGGAATAAAACGGGGAGAGAGCGAAAAAGGGAAAAGAAGGGAAGAAAAATAGCGGAAAACATGGAAATAAATCAAAATTTAACGCTTAAGGATACACAGTCTGCGTCTTTCCCCTGCCCCCTTTCTCTCTCAGTCTCGTATATTTCTCCCTTTATATGATAAATCTGTTTCAGTAGCAATCGCGAACATCATTTACAGCGCTTAATTCCTTGAAGAAAATAATTTGAAATCCAAGCTGGGAATCGAACCAAGAACCTTGAGAATGAGAGTCTCACACGCTGATCATTTAGCTACACAGACCATAACAAATGTGTTGTTAAATCAGCCATTAAACTCGCAACTGTCAGCGAGTTACTCCGGTTCCATTTGAAGTTTCAATTTTATGTACGGCCTTTACTCATCTATGGCTTAAGCCCTCTGGTTCCATAAAAAACATTTGATCTGTAGATCAAGACCAAGAATGAATTAATCCACAATCTTGAGAACTTACTGTTGCACCAACATATATCTCCGATTAATCAAGGACTAAAAGAGTGATTTCGTAAATCTACGAAACGAATTCTAGTTCTTGAAGGAGCCGGTCGCACCAGTAATCCACGCACGAATGGCATTTCGTAGCATTATTACGTAATACACGTACAGTGTAAATACAACTTCCAAATCCCCATTTGCAAGTTCCGATCGTGGGTAATTGGTTAAACATTCGGCTTGTTCAGTGAAAGAATCCGGGTTAAAATCTCGGCGGGTGCAAGTGATTTGTTCTTTCAAAATACATTTCTATATGCTCATTTGTTATTAATAATTGCTTTCTTGCATCTCTCTGAGATTATCTTACATTAGTGAATATGGGTTAAGGTAGGTTAAGTAAGGCCAGGTTCGGTTATGTATCTATACACTTTCGTTTCTTTCTTTCAAAGTATATTTCTATCTGTTTGTGTGAACCTCACCTTATCTAACCTACGCTAATCCATGATCACTAAAACAATTATTATTAATAATAAATGTGAACACATCGTGACACATTTGGACAAAATTGGATACTGGAGCACAGGAATAATCTTTGGAAGGGATTTACAAAAGTTGTCATAAATGAAAACTTGAACGCAAATTCTACGACTCCCCTAAGTTTGCTCTAATTCAAAGAACTCAGATATGCCAAACTTAAGGCAACCCACTGTGCGAATTAACAGGGGGTGAGGGGAAGTCTGCATGTGGGCACACGTATAATGCATAATATTAGATTTATAAGGTTATTTTCTTATCAATAACATATTATCCCCTGTAAAAATACCTTAATTGGCACACTGCAGCAACCTTTAACAGTTTTTCCAAATTTTGTCCTCATCAAACAGCGGGATAATACCATCAACATAGGTCCTGGCTGCATTCTTCCAGTACCGAGCGGCCGTGCCTTAGTGGTACGCTTCGGGCATGATTTTAACTTAATTCTAACTGAGTTAACTTAATCACTTTGTTTGTGTGATTTTAACTTGATTCTAAGAATATCAGTCTATACAGGTTAAAAAGTATATCAAATTGAACAAGTTAAGCCAGGTTAAGGTGAACAAAATTTCAAAAAGTTCTAGAGCATTGGCTTAGCATTCGGAAAGTCCTTGGATCGTTTCCAGCGGCCGACTATTCTAATTGAGGTTTCCCAAGATTTTTTCTCACCCATCCCAGGCAAATGATGCCTATAAAAAAGGCCCTGGCCATCTACCTCCCAACCCTATCCCGGCTTGATCCGCAGATGCCGTATAATATTTTTTACAACGTTCTTTCAGGATCATTTTATCCTACCCTATTCCGGGCGAGTCTTATGCATAAACGCCATAAATCAATATAAACATGCACACAAATCATATACTGTGGATGTGAATATACGAATATAATATACTGGTGTTAGGAATAGTAAGGTACCCCCTTATTCTTCATTGACAATTATCAGTGGTGGAGCGTTGGCGTAGCATTCGGAAGGTCGTGGGTTCGATCCCAGCGGCGGACCATTCTGGGGGTTTCCAGGGTTTTTCCTCAGTCACACCAGGCAAATATCGGGATTGCACCTTCAACATAGACCCTGGCCGACATCTTCCCGAATACGTTTCCCTTCCCTATCCCGGCCTGAGCCTTAGATGCCTAAAGGCCATAAATACAATTCAAATTCGTTATCAATTCAAACTACGTAATGTTAATTTCAGGACATACAGATTATATCCAATTTTAATACATCGTGGTAGAAGAAACTCACAAGTAGAACCAGAAATGTTATTTGAAAAGTAATTTGAAATAAAATTTAAAAAAAATAGAGAATTGTGTTACCAGGAATTTGAACTCATGAACCCGATTTTCTTTTTCTAAATGGATTCATCAGGGTTTGAATTCGCGACCGCATGTACGGGAGGTGAGCACGATAACCGTCATACAGCAGAGGCTTGTATATTCTGATGATGTGAAAGTATTTATGGAAAACGATCGGTGTTCTGCGGCTCTCGTATATTATAGCAAACCAAGAATATTTTCGATGTCAAAGCTTTGCTTTTATATACTTAAGATAAAAAATGAAAGCTGAGCAAATCAATACGTTTTAATTAAAAACTAAAAACGTGTAGCAGTTTCATCAACTAACTAATTGGTTTTATCAGATAGACTAAATTACATAAACAACACAAATTCTAACGAGCCTGCTATCTAGTTCCTGATTGACCTCCAATCCCATACCGTCTACACAAAGTGAATTTTTAATTAACAACATTCACTGATTCCCTTCCACACACCCTGTTCCTACTACATCTATGGTATATATATATATATCAAATTAAGCTTTACAGTTAAATGTTCGTATCATTTTCCACAATTATTTTTAACTTAATGTCTTTCAGCAAACAAACTATAGAATAATTTTCAGAAATAAGACTATAAACTATAGTTGGTACAATTGAAATTTCATTTCTTGATTAATAACGTTTCAATGTGGGTGGTTTTCAAATTGAGATTTATAATATTTGATGTATGACCACGATCCGAAAGGAAGAATGACTACAGTGAATTAAAATATTACGGATTTTAATATAAAATAAATAATAATGTAAATAGTGTATGCAAACTTAAATATTACGACAAAAGGGTAGATATCCTTAATACTGTGTAAACAATGCGGTGGCGTAGCTAACAAAATAAAGGTAGCGAGAGGCGGAGCACAACGTACTCTTTGAGCTAGCTCACCTGATGTCATATCTAAATTAAAGAAAATGTTAAAATAAATCAAGAGGTAGACACAGAATTCGTTTTAGCTGGAATATCGAGACATAGCAAAAGGATTTCGAAATGATCATCAACTTTGTCAACTATCGTTGAAACTATCGTAAGTCGAATACTGTTACACATACAAATACATAACACAAACATACCTTAAGAATATCTACCACAATTAACATAACCCCATAATGTCCAAGCAAAGATTACAACTATGAGAACCATGTTATTTAAGAAATCTCAACTGAACTGATATTCAATGTTTGCTGGGTAATAAGATCTGAACAAAAGATGGTTGTATAAGCACTTCCAAATGATGGACGTTGGAGAAGAATTATGGTAATTCTCTTTGAAGTTGATAAAAAAGTCTTAAAGATATATCGCTGTTCGTGGTCAAATAACACTGTCTTTGGATAGCACTTCTTATCCAATTGAAGTTGTTACAATCTAAGTCCGTAAACGTAGAAAATAATCAGAGTCCGTAGAAATATTAACTTTGAAGCTTTTGTAGAATATCACTGATGTGCCTGAGGACCAAACAACTGCCCCAAGACTGATGTCGGACTGAGCGACGAGGTAAGAAAAGGATGGGTTTTTATACTACTTGATTTTAGGATGCCAGGTGTCTCTACTCTTTTACTGAGCATGACATCATGTTTTAAATATTGTGGAAAAGGACAAATGGGGAGATTCCCAACATAATGGAGTCGGGAAATAACCTTGGTAATCTCTTTAATTTTTACATGCTCTCATCCTTGAAGAACATACGTAATAACTATTTTAAGAAATAAATCACTGCTCACTCACTTCACTGAGAAACTTCTCTTGAAAGAGTTTACATGAATGTCAATGTATTGACTCACTGTAGTAGACATATTCAGAAACGTGCTTTTCTCTTGAATTCTTATTCTGTGATGAATAGCTGGTAATATCTTGGTGAGAAAGTACGACCTTAGTTTCCGAGGACAATTCTTAGCAGTTGAGATCACACTGCGGATATACATTGACAAGTTCTCTGCTACGGGAATTATTACGGAAATATTCATTTTAATATTACATCTTAGTAAATGTTTTAGTTGATGATTCGAGCTACGAAATCCTTGTATTGTGTCTCTTAAATTATTCCATTTATTGAAACTAAGATGAGATACAAAAATTCTTACATACTACAAGCAAAAATAACAAAGAAATATTATTGTGTACATATTATTTGGGTTATCCAAATAATAATGTCACACTATATACCATTTTGCTAATTATCATATATATATTTGCTTTGAATTCAATAATACATTTCTGAATGTTTCCTTGAGTTAAATTTCGTGACCTGTCTCGTATTGACATTCTAGAAACCTCGCAACCCTAGATTTATCAGCTGTCTACAAATGGTTAATAATTAAAAGCACTATTTCAGTCGCCACATTTAGTTCTGAAAAGTACAAAACAAATTCTACAACACATTGTGATAAGGAGTATTTCTTTCTTCACAAACACTAAAAATTCCAATTGTCTTACACTTAACTTAAGAACCATAATGTTCCAGTCCTTAAGTTTTTACGTAGACGCGTGTGATCGGACATTTGAAATATCATCAAAAAGATCTCAATTATTATTTGATCCTGCCAAATGAACATAAATTGTGTGTTTGAAAATAACGTTTTAAGAAAGATATACAGGACGAAACGACTGGAGACTGCATGATGAAAAACTCCACGGACTGTATGATTCACCACAGCTAAGATGGGCAAGTCATGTAGCTCAGAAGGGGGGAAATCTAAGATTATACTCCATCGTGGTTGGTAAGCCAGAGGAAAAGAGGCAGTTGGAAAGACCGAGACATCTTTAGGATAGCATTCGAACGGATTTTCGAGAGATAGAAGTTCATTTTTAATACTACCTTGATGTTGCCCAGGATACAACCCAGTGGAGAACGTTTGTCACTGCGGCAATGAACATGCGAATTCCTTAAGCCATAGAGTGAATGAGTTAGTTGAGCCTTGTTAAGGCCATTAGGCAACTTTCTGGCTTAGGTCGAATCGATGATGGGGGAATTGGTGGAATGAAGAAAGTGGGAGAATCCTCAGAAAACTCACCCACATGGTATTTGTTCACTATAAAGTGTACATGGCACGAGCTGAGATCGAACCGGAAACCCCACGCATCATTGAGCGCTCTACCACTCATTGAGCCACCGAGGCCGAGTTAGGGATCCGAAAGTATGTAACAACCTTTAATCTTGGATTAACTTTTTAAACTCGAAATATCCAAATGTTATTTTTTCCATTAAACACGGGCGGATTTATGGGGGCACTGCCCCCCAGTCATTTCAGAAAAAAATATTTTATTCCCCACGATAGCTTTTAAAGTAATTGCGCCCTTTCCCCGCGGTCTCTCTCCTAAATCCGCCCATGCCCTTTTCTTAAATAACCAGTTTCTTTTTTAAATCCTTTGCTAGCACCGAGAAGTTTGAACTGTTTGACATAAAATAGGAAGTACTATAGAAGAATGGGTATGTGGTAGTCCACGAACATGACGCTTCAAGTATTATGGACAATCGAAAATAACAGATATGATACTTAAAAAATAACATTTCATGAGTTTTCCCAAACCCTTTTCTACGTTTAGAAAAGGAAAAATCAATTTGTTTCACTGTACAAAATATTAGCCTGTGATAAAGTCACCTTTTTATGAGATTGAAGTGTTATTTAAGAACGGGGTAATAGTTATTCTGATTCTTTTTAGTTAACAGCAGCAAATAGTGTGTTATGTATGTTTATTTAAGCCATTAAAGTTAGGCAATTATCTTACAACTGACGGCACAACATGACAAAAGCACAATATTTGTACATTTCGTGAAATCAATCGTAAAACCACTTCGGTCAGCAATTTGTCAGAGGAGTGTCATTTGTTTAAAAAAATTCGAAAACTTTTCTTGTTCGCTAAAATCCACCGATTTTTTCCCCTCCTTTATTTTGTCAATGACGCATACATGTGTGTAAAGGAAGGGAGCAGAATTTATTTATATTTTTGGTGGGGGGAGATGGAGTTGAATTGAAGTGCATTCTCGAACTATGAAATTCTTTTCTACACTGGAAAGAACAGGCATTGTGGAACACTATTTCAAAACATAGTTTGACATGAGTTTTCCCAAACTTGTCCATGCTTGAGAAGTCAACTATTTTTCGTCTTGTATGGCCATTTCGTGGAAATGCAAAGTAAATTTCAAACATTAGTTCCGAAACTCTTCACAAGACAAAGGGTGAACACTTTCAACGTGTACTATAACTTTACTTTGTAAGATTTCCGAATTCAGGGCTTCCGGATAGCATCTTTTTTCTTGAAAATGAACAGAGGTAGAGATTTTCCAGTGTCACTTTTACACCAACACTGCCCAAGCCCTGTTCTACTTTTTTCGCTAATCTTGAGGTTTGTTACAGGTCGATTTGTTCCAATAATCCCTTTCGTTTCATTTACGTTTCATTACCTGCTCCTCAATTTTGCTGTAGCCTGTAGCTGTCTAAACATTGTGTTAAATGACGTCTTTCTTCCTTTGCAAGAACAACCGTATCATCCGCAAATCTAATGCATTTGATTTTTCTTCTCTCCTCCACTTTCGAATATACCCTTAATAAAGTCTTCTATTTCTAGATATATATTAAATAAAGTTGGCAAGATACAACACCCTTGTCTTACTCCCCTACCCTATTGCTGTTTGCTCTGATAGGTTTGTTGTCCAGTTTTAGTCTCATTCTGTTTTAGGTACCAAGTTAAGTCCTCGACCTTTCCATTCCACACTTGAATGCTTCAATAGTTGTATTAAGATTTACCAGTTATGTAGATCGAATGCCTTTTCCAAATCAACAAATGCTACGTATGCTTCTTTATCTTTCTCTCCCCACATTGTTCTTAACAAACCAACAGCGTTCCAACAAGGACGCATGGAACAGCAAATAAGGAACAAATTATTTACTTTCCCTCTGCCACCAGACTTAGCTAGATGCTACGGCTGCCCGTTAAGAAAGTTTTCAAAAACAAATGAATAACAGCAGCCTACTGATTGGTTAACACTGCACACGTGCCACAACTAAGCCTACCTGCCATATCAGGGCCTCTATAATCACTTACTGTAAACTTATGCAAACTGTGGTCCTATGAGTCTAGACTACATTGAGCATTAGTAAATATATATAAGATGGCATAGGATACTTACATTGGAGAATACTAAGACAGGTGTACAGGAACTTCACAAACACAACAGAAAAGCGGCAACACTTCGCAAAAGCATTTTCACATGGTAGAAAAGAAAATGGGCAGAGCAGAATGGTACGGGACTAGTGCTAAGGAGACGCCATATTGCCAACTACTGCTGGGTAACAGTGTGGCCAGATTATGGAGGCTGGAAAATGACTAATTGGGTCGGAGAAAACACTAAATGAAGAAGGAAATGCGGAGGTTGCTAGGAGTAGGTAAGGGGGTTTCAAAAGGAATGAAGGGTAAAGAATCAGAGGGGAAGGGATAATAATAATAAATGGGAAAAGGGGAGAACAAAAAAAAAACAATATAGAAAAATTGAAAAGTGCAACTAGAGACGGAACGAAAAGAATGAAGAAAAAAGAACTGCGCTGCTGGGAGTTACATGCAGCTGAGACCGGGTTCATGGTTGGCCGAAAGGGTAGAGATGTACATCTGCTCCCATCTCCTTCTAACTGTGGCAACTGAGTCAGGGTTCAGAATTTTCAGGATGCTGAAACGAAAGGTTTCGTCAAAGGTGTAGCCGTGATAAGAAGTGTGTTCAGGTATGGGGAGGTGCGGAAGTTGTGATTTGGAGAAGTAGCAACGATTGTTAGAGGAGTTTCGATTTCGCCAACGTAAAAGGCGGAACATAGGTTGCACAGTATAAAAAAAAAAAAAAAAAAAAAAAAAAGAGGTTGGGCGATATGTAACTGCCAGAATGTCGGAAAAAGAAGAAGGCCGGATAGGCAATATAATAGGTGAAAATTGAAGAGGAGAGGAAAGGATTTGTAATTACGTAGCATCTTGACGAAGATCACGTTCACAGTTTCACACTTAAAACCCGTTTCCTTTCAGTCCTTGCGCACGCGCAGAACGTCGTAAGTTGTTTTTGATGTGCACTTCCGCCATCTTGTTTTACTATCCCTTTAAATTGTGAACGTGTGTTAAGTGAATTTTGTTTCTTGTCTACAACTGATGACGGATGAAGCCGAAAATTATGTGATTTTACAGTGTTGGAGAGGGTATATTTCACTAACACACACACGTACATAGAGAAATACCGAGTGTTAGAAAACTGGAAATAAAAATTATCCCACCATGTTGTAACAGTAAGCATTATTTATCATAAAAATACTCGTAGGTCGATTAATGTTTTTATTGCCTCGTCATGGATTTATTTTTATTTTGTATATGCAATCAGGGAGAAACTTTTCTTTCAAATAAATTTCTCCACGAACAGAGGACAAGTCTTTATATTCCTTTTAGACCCCGTTCTTTTGAAAGACAAATTTTGAAGAATATGTTTTCAGTTGAACTTACTGCCACACAAGAAGTTTTTGGAAAGAAAGGACAATTAAGGTTATCATAAAAGCTGCATGAGACCTGTCTCCAAATTTTGAGCCAAGCAGCGACAGCTTGGTTAGACTTGACTAGTCCCCATTACCTGTGAAATCCAAAATGTCACGTACGACAAATGAAACTGCTAAGTGGAAGAGCAACAGATTTTTTAGAGAAGCGGCATGTTTGGAAAGCAATGAAATAACACGAGAAGCGAATCGAAAAAGAGAACTTTCAAATTTCTGGAAAGGAAAAAGATAATGAGGATTTTTGAGAAAGAAGAATGAATTTGAGAGTTAGTGCAGCTTTCGGGAGCCAACAACTAACAACACAAGTGAGCACGGTTCGTTGTGATCGGAATAGTTAACATAACTTTTTGCGACATTGATTGTTTCCGTGCCGAATTACTAACATGCGTAGATAAACGCCATCGTGTGCTTCCAAATTTGAGTAACCATTTCGTATATATTATTTCTTCGATCGCTTCCTCGTTGTTAATTAAAGTGACAATATGTTGTGCGTCTTTCTATACTCTTCACGAAACAAGGTGTTTCGGAACGAGACAGATATCCAGGATGGTGTGACTAAGAACGTGTTAGTGGTGTGTGCTGTACGTCATCGTCATGGTAACCAAATACAATTCTTAACTGACGCTGCAAGGATTGAACCCAGGACATCAAGGTAATGAGAACCCAGCTTCGCCGACATTAGACCAGGGAGGGTGTGTAAAATCCTTCTTATATATTCCAATTACCCATCGCAGGAAAAGACGAAAAAAAAAAACTTCGTTCAGTAATAGCCTGAATATGTCAATGGAGGGAAATCCCATCCAGCACCGGAGATAGTTTTTCTAACAACTTTAGCAGCCCATTCGTGTACACTGATTTATGAAGGGTGGTGAATTTCATCACCGCGCACATTAAAGTATAAGAAAAAGGAACTCTCAAATCCAGCTGAACCAGTGATCCTGAAAGGGACTATGACTGTAAGTCACGGTCGCTACTTGACTCTTTTCTTTAGTGACTTTTTTTAAAGCTAAACATATTTTTCATAGATATCAAAACCTTTTAGAATAAACTTGAGAAACCCGCCATTCAGAATTGAGAGTTCCGATAATTTGTGTGTCCCGCCGCCAGTGAAATTTTATATGAGAGAAACCAATCAGAATAACAATAAAATGTCTGTACTTGTCAACATTGCCTGGCATGTCATGGATTTGTGTCATGAAACTGGATGAGAACAATTTCTCATTTTTGTCTGTGATTTTTGTAATACCATGGAACTCGAATTAGCAGCTGCGGTAAATTCTATATTTATAGTAGTGTGTATCCGCTTTACATGGATAACATCAATCGCCCGTAGTTGTTATAAATGTATGCGTTTGTGTTCTATTCTTCCAATCTTTAATACTGATATCGCGATTCATTATGCATGGGCTGGCATCTGTTGCTCTTAAATGAAATACTGAGTATGACACATTTTCGAAAGAAATGAATTGTGTTCATGGAGGGCAGCTTAAATCCGTTCCAAGTGATAGTCTGTAAGGGCCTGGCTGCATTTTCATTGTACATGGGATGCTGTTTCATTTTGGTTTACAACAGTACCGAGACTTTTCTATTTTAACGAGGTCCTGCTAATTTGAGAATAGATACAGACAACGAAGCTTATTTTTTTTTCAATTTCGCGTAGTTAATCTGTTAGGTCGCTACGTCAAGGTGATTTATAAGTGTACCGAATATTCCTGGCCAGCGATATTCGAATCTAACGTAGTTTTAAGAGTGGTCAATCTGGTATAATATTCCTAGTTCTGAGTGTAGTAAAATCTATAGTTGTATTTTTGAATGTATGGTGCATAGGTTAGATTTAAGTCGCTACTTGCATGTTTTTGTATTTCTATATTTGTGTATATCAATTGCTAAAAGTTAAATATATAATCCGATATGGATAGATGCATATAACAGCCCCCCCTCTATCTGTTCAGTCCTTTTTTTCCTCAGAGATTTCTCATTAATTAATAATAATTCTCCACATCTTCCTTCCCAATTATTTTCAAGATTAGAATTTCGTGTTGTCCTTTCAAAGTAAAAACAGGTACCGAACATTAAATATCCGTTTGAATAAGAGCTTTTCTATTCATGAGTAAATTCTAATGTAGAATGGCCATCAGCGGCTTTGTCATCTCAAGCTCTTAACAGGCATGTAAGAATTCTAAATTAAATGAACACTATCAGTCCTCCTCCTAGCCATGTTTGGTTTCAGCACCTTATCTATTGTTTATGGGAAATTTAATAGGATCAAGGCTGAAATTTTTTTGTACCACGGAAGAAAGAAAAGTGGTCTGTAGTCTTTTGGTAGTTCTGAAAGTTTGCTGCCGACCTTTGTTCATTATTTTCGCATTATGTTACAATTAATCTAAAGAAAGAAAGGTAGTTCTCATTTCTCTGTTAACCTACGACAAATGTTTAACCGGCCTTGTGACATTCGTTGTTTTGGCTAGGATAGGGGGAGGAACCTGTCAATGGAGTATTTCCTGACAATCAAAATGTTTCTGTAACTGCAACATCAGCCGAGGGACTGCATCCTTCTAGCGCACCTATGTATAGTAATGTTTTCATATGCTTTCATTAAGTTTTCCATAAATTTTATTATTGTTATCCAAGGCACCTGTTTCATTTCAATGTAATACAGCACCCTATTGATCTTTTTTTTTTTTTTTTTTTCTGTTTTCATGCCTGGACGTGAGCATAAGGTATAACAACATTTCACCATCCGTAGAAAACTTATTCTTTTGCAGCCCTAGAAAGTAAGGAAGTTTCAACCTTAGAGACATTTCTTAGGGATGGTTTCACATGCCTATCAACATCTGCGTAATTAGTTCGATCCCCGGACTTGCCCCTTGGCACCTTCATAGAACCTCCGTCGGGTGGGGCGGAAGCAGAATATATTATCTTTGAGCTTCGTCATGGGGAGAGATGGTAGTCAGGTGAAATCGTTCCAGTATCAAATTTTGAAGTTCATGGGCTATCCAAACTTTCGATCACCTTCCTATAAACCCTGGAGCCGTCAAGCAAGTGTGATTCGAATATAAGCCAAATTTACTGAATTCATCAAACCTTATTTAGTGCCAATTGCGAGTGCTTGCCTCACAAGCAGTGGTTATAATGTAGGGGACCTCAAAACGTAACAAAAAATTCCTTTCCAGAATTTTTGAAAGATGTTTACCATTTTTTTTTTTTTTAATTTGGCCCTACGCGGGCTGTTTGATTTGATTCTACTTTGTATTTCTGTTCAAAACTGCTTAAAACACACTCACAAAAATTCATGCCAGAGGTGGGATTCGAACCCACAATTCTTGAGTCGACAGACTACCGCGCTAGACCACCTGATTTACTTTCGTCGCTAGGTGTGTGCAAATTTATGACGGTATTTTTACAACTGACATATCTCCAGAAAAAATTACATAAACCATTTCGGCTTAGCAAATTACAACTGAAGTTGTCCCCAATACATATATTTCAGCAGTTTATGATAGAAGGGATGCTGGTTTCCCTTCCCTACGTAGAAATTTCATTATCAAGGAATTACTAGGGTTTCATAGGGCAAGTATTGAGTTCTCCTTTAAGTGGCATTCTCCATTCATAAAATTTGATGAAATATATGTATTGGGAACATCTTTGTGATTTGTTAAATCAGCAGTTTTTTGTTTTTTCTGGATATATGAAGTCGTTTGTGACGATGCCACCCTAACTTTGCACGCCTTTAATGCCGAAACTAAAAATTTGTGAATACAATGCGTGCAGGACAATGTTTAGGTCATTGGTCTGCACTTCTACTGAAAATTTGTACGTAATCGGAGGGGTCGTCGTCGGGTACTTACCTCGTGAGAAATGATATACATACGAGGGGCATTCAATCTGACCTGGACTTTTATTTTTTAAAGTAAATTTGTTTTAAAAATTATACTATTATTGTGCGATTCGGCAACACTGATATCTCACGCCACCAAAATTCACTCGTTCCGTTGATTTTCGTTACAATGGAAACTTAAAAACGAGAAATGGCGATTGAATGTATTTCAGTTTCCGTACAGCAATTATTAAATTTCTCTGCAAAGTGTGCATGGGCAGAGAAACAGTAGACAACGAACCGCATAACGCAACAGAGAGCTTGTACGTCGCCTTAATGAATCTCTGTACTACGTAGCGCCATCTGTTGCCATCCTACTTAACTATACTCTACTACTGCTGTAATAAGTGTTGAGAATACACGTAGGACAATTCAAAACACTCAGTTTCGAATTGGTCGCTTGGTGTATTGGGTAGTATGTTGGACTGCTGGCCGAGAGACCCGGGTTAGATTCCCACCAATCTCTCACCTTTTATGTTATTTTTTCAAAAGAACTATACGTTTCTTGTTTATATATATAAAAAAAATGTACTTTTTGCTTTCTTTTGAACTATTAATACTTTAGAGAATTCATCAAAATGGGTTAGGCAAAGTCTGGTTAGATTTTTTTTATTCATTGTACGCGATGCAAACACCAATTACGTTCCATCTCCTCATACAGCTAACAGCTGGCACTACCTTATTCTGAGTCGTGTAAGCTCTCGTATAATGCATGGCTGGCAAATGCTGATGACGCCATGATCGCACGGGTAAATGAGATCATACTGAACAACACGAAGATTAGCGTAAGTGAACTTGGCACTGAACATTAGCGCTGGAAGCATCATCCACAGTAAGAAAGACTACATCTGTTCAACAGTCGCGTATGCCTTCTCCAAGACAACGCTACGCCCCATATAATTAAGTGACCATGGAAACATTGACGGAATGGGACGTTGCACAACACCCTCTCTTGAGCCCTAATATGTCTCCATGTAACTACCCCCTGTTCGCCGCTCCATTAACGGAATTTTTTTTGCATTTTATTTATGGACTTTAGGCATCTAAGGCTCAGGACAGGGGAGGGGAAAGGATTCGGGAAGGTGTCGGCCAGGACCTATTTTGAAGGTGCCATCCCGGCATTTTGCCTGCTGTTACAGGAAAAACCTGTCAGGATGGTCGGCCGCTGGGATGAAATGATGAGGTGAAAAGTGTTGTCCTGAAATAATAATAAAAAAGGGAATGAATCGAAACTGAATCCGGAAATTTCCAGAACGCTGGAGTAAAATGGATCCGGAAATGATTGTCCATAACTTCCCAATTACTTGTCAGCGCGTGCTAAAATTTTGTATGTATATTTACTACATATATTTATCTTTTCATCAAGCTGTTAACGATGTCAGCTTGTAACAAACAAATTTTTCTTCTTTTTAATTACGAACGCGCCCGAATGATATGTTTTGTTGCCTAATGTTTTTAAAATTTCTTAATATACAAGGGGTTTTCAGCACAAAAATAGCTTTTTAGTTCCATAATTGCGTAGCTATGAAACTATTAGGACACTGTATTTGGTTTATAAACAATACTGTATGTTAAGAATACGTTGTTATAACGATCTTCAATGAACTCATCTTGCAAGCCGCCAACACTTTTTCAAAATATGACACCCAAACAGCACTGCACGGTCAAAGAAATCTGTCATTACCATTCAAATGATACAACATTACAATAATAATAATAATACATTAAACTTTGCAACATTGTCGGAATGTTTTTATTCAAGATTGTAATACAATGAACAGCAAGTGACCAGCACATCTTGACATGCCATTAAGGTGAACATGATGACCATAATGAAAACGAAAAAAAAAGGTAATATAGTTCTACGTAGTGTATATATATAATTTTTATGTGTGTATAGAATGTGTGCTGCATGACATATCAGGATAAACCATGTACACAGGCGCCCAGGTTATAAACATTTCAAAATAACTGGGTTATGAAAACAAACGACTTTGGGACACTGTTCACTTTTTTTTTTTAAATTCACACTGCCCCTTGCCCTTTAGTTGCACTGGCCAGGATTAACACTTCATGTGACCATCATTTGGTGTGGGTGTGTGTGTATATATATATACCATAATTCAAACTTACTGGTTACTCTAATAAATTATTTTATTTATATATAATGCAAATAAATTGTTAACGGATTTCTGTTTGTAGTAAATAGTTATGATGCTAATTTACACACAAAAGGGAAACTAATCTCGGATTTATAATTCATAATTCAGGAATTATTATTATTTTAAACAAGGATATGTATGATGAAATCACATTCTGAAGGTTTGGTAACATTTTAAGGCAATTTTCGTAACAATCATTTGAATCTGACTTGGCACTCTGACGTTCTCTCAAAAAAAGTTGCCATCTAGTAGCAGAAGCATCATTGAAACGTTACATATAGTATCCTACAGATTTATTTTCTATTGAATAGGGTGTCCTCCCATATACACACACACTGTAATGCATTTTGTAGTTTCCTGGGAAGAAAATGGATAGTTTTACCATGATTCTCGGTACATACGATGGCAAAAAAATGGGCTGAATCGATTAATTTCCTTGCTAACAATTTTGAAGGCGCACAAAAAAAATTGTCAACTTATATTGATGTATAACAGAACAGTTCTCAACATTTCTCAAATAATACTCTTTTTGTAATTATCATAGCAATACTTCGAATTTAATTGGCATGCTATTATGTGCACAGGCTGTATGTAATATCCAATATTAACTATTTCACTCAATTTAACGTGTGGACAAACCAAAATTCATCACATTAATTAGAAGGAAGAACAATACTTGAAATGTTTCTTGCATAAACATGTTATGTCAACTACTAAAAATATCCAATCGGGATCTTGACTTGGCTTTTATCATCACATATCTTGTTTTAGATGTCAACAGTCACTAATATAAAGCGCTCGTTTAAAGGTTAAAACAAAATGGCGCATAGCCTTAGCTTTCCGGCCTTTAGTACACATTACACACTACATTTTAGCATACACGTTTTTACGACCTTTAAAACGTTCGAGTCTGACCAAGTATGAAGCTGAATGATACTTTATGTGAGCAATTGACCGCGAGAAAAATAAATATCCAGATGCATTAAGGGAGAACAATGTACGCAGATAGGTAGTTAAACACTTAATCTTAACCAATACAATAATTAATAATATATTTCCTGATTATAATGCTGATGCTACCTGCTACAGTGCTAATATTAACACGTCCTTTTACTCGTTAGGCAACAACATATTGTCAAAAAATGTTACCAACATTTTTTTAAACGTTTTCTCCCCTCAAATACGACTAGTTATATACAATAAAACTTGAAAGAAATAAGGAAAAAGACCTCTTTGCACTGACATTGCAGTCACAAGTCTTCAAAATAAAGGAATAAATTTCTCAAAGAATCATTCAATAGAATAGTCTCGTTTTCAACAGCGTTATGCATTTGTTTTCTTTTTTCTGGTCAAGAATTTACATAAAGAAAAAAAGTTTGAAAGCCAGCAACAATATACAGCAGCAGTAGACACGAACCAAACAATAATACTGGGTGCGTAAACAGACATTACTAGGTATTCATTACTGTAACCATATAGATTTAATGATGATATATTGCACCCATATTTTTTTTCTTCTTTTTTTTTTTTAAGTTCCAAACTATACATTCATTTCTCTTCCTCTCATATACCATACTTTGAATACACTCACTATGGGATTTTATTCAATAATTTATGATACAATGTTTACAAGTAAGTTAAATTACGCTATTCGCATTTTTATTTCTAACTTTGATTACAAATATGTAGTTTCTTTATATAATCACCAAGCATGCCGCATTCACACTTTAACTTTATACATATTGAATCTCCAGAAACACATACATCTCATGGAAATATATGTTCTCTTTCTTTTTCTTAATTATAAATCACACACACACATTCCATGATGCCTGTTTATTTAGAAGAAAACATGGGAAAGCAACAGAAAAGTATACGCAGAGTATTTCTCTCCGTTAGTAAGAGAGAATTATGGAACGCGTTTCACTTTAATGATTCCTTTAGAAAAAAAAAAAAAAAAAAACCGCGACAATCTTTCCGTCAATACTGCAATAACATACATATTTTTATTTTTTTTGTTTTACCTTAAGAAGTCTCTAATAAATATAAACAAATAACTGGTACTACTCTAGCGCTAATTATTTATACTTTTTATTTTTTTATTTCTGAGAAAAAAAAACTGTCACCCAATAAATTTGTGTAGATCATCTACGTTTTGTCAAATATTATTTACTTCTTCCTTTTTGCTAGACCACAAAATCTATTTGAAATTCGGAGGAAAAAACTGGAAAAGGGACGAGATTGATTATCTAACAGTATAATTACGACGATATGCAAACTTTTCACTGCTAATCAACTCATTGATTTTCTTCTTTTTATTTCGCAATTCTAAACAAATTATCTGTTTCCTAATTATTACTCCATACCCACTAATAAAAGTACATCTTGATCGTATGAAATTTTTATATATTTATTTTATCTGCAAAGCACCTTTACGCCAATGTTTGATTTTTTTTCTACTTATATTTTCTGGTTCATGAACATACTTTTACATTTTTTTTTTTTTTTGGTAATTATCACACAATAGAAAGATTACATCACACTTCTCTGTCTCCTTTCGGAATGAATTTCCCCGCTTTCATTTGTTGAATTAAACATCTACACTCATTGCTAATATATATTTAAAGGGAGGTGGGAATGGGAGAGTTATCTTTCCCATCTACGTCAGTTACGATCGACAAATTCGTTGATGGCAACTTTCAATTGCGCTTCTTCTGGTAATTCTTTTCTTTATTTAATGAATTAATATTTCACATACACACGAGCACCATATAAGCAAAAACACACATGCTATGTACTCTCTCTCTCTCTCTCATACAACCCACTCACACACACTCATACAATCATATTCTCAACTTCAAATAGTTATAATTTTCTCTTCTCGTTTTCTTAAGAAAGAAACAAAGAATATAGAGCTCAAATTAGAAGCATCTTCAGGATCCATGTGCAGAATCCTGGAGAGCCATCTGCAACCACATGACTTATCCGATCATTTGTTTTCTATTTTTTTTCTCCTTTTTTATCACAATGACGTTTTTCTTTTTTTCTTTTTTAATATATCACTCTTGCTGGAGCAACTACAGGTATCATAAAGCACAGTTGCACCTCTTTACACGGATAAAGGAATACACACATACTGGACCTAAAATTTAGAAAAAGAAAAGAAGGAATAAGTTATTTGAATAATTAAAACAATTAACAGCACAATAACTGACTATAATATGTAGTATTCATGCCAAATAAACTTTATTGAATCTATACTTTATGGCAAAGTATGTACAAAGTACTTGCGAATAATTCGCCTCCGCTCGACGTTTCAAATCCAACTGGATACATCTTCAGGCATAACACGTAGTAAGACATTCAGACATTCATTTGGTGGACGGGAGTACACTGTACAGTACAGTGCGTTCAATTTAAAACCGGCCCGGAGGTACAGATATATGATAAAACTTTGGTAAACTTAACTTTTATATGGGTCAGTCTAGTAACTTTGGACTTCGGCCCGTCACGATTCGCATTTAGCTGTTAAAATCCACACCCATGCCGGGACCTTCGAGCCGATGGCCTACCGCCGCAGACATGTATTGTCGCTCCCATAGTGACGTGTCTAAAAATTTGGCAGTTTTGAATTAGGACCGTCAGAATATGGCATTTTGTGTATATTTTCTTGTCTCAAATCGACGTATCTCTATGATTAGTCGGTCAAAAGTTATAAACAAAAATGCGTTATACGAACATTAACAAGCTTATGCAGGTACATTTCTTTAAATTGCTCTCCTGAAAAGTTTGAAAAAAATTAGATACGCCACTTAGTGATGGGAGCGACGATATGAGTAGTGTAACAGATACCTAAACTACTCACCCCACCTCCCCGCTACAAGTATGCATGCATACATACATACATACAAGACTTGACAAAAAAAAGTGTAACAGACAAATGGGCAATCCAAAATTTATCTCGGGGCCGGTTTTAAATTGAACGCACTGTATTTATCTAGTCTTACCCTTTGGAAGTCCTCTTCATGTACAAAAACTAACTCACTATTAAATCCGTTATCGCAAATACTTTCAAAGAAGGGGGGGGGGGGGGGGGAGGGAAGTAAAGAAAAAAAAAAAAACAGACCGATATGGTCCTCTAGTCAAACAGATGGTTATCCGGTGAGAAGGAAGATTACTCAAGATGGCGAACGGTGTCCATGCTATGCAGCTTGGCACACTCCTTTTCGTATGGAATGTGATAAAAAATACTTGTGACAATGTATTGTATAAAAAAAACAAACAAACTTGTAAGTGTTTTACTGCAGTCTTTGTAAGATGCGTGTCCATATTTAATCTAAATGTCCCTGATCTAAGCTTTTCGTTTATGTAAACGATTTAATAAATTATCCGCTCCTTGTATATATATCCTTTATATAGAATCTTAGCATCTGTGTTGATGTTTTGAAATGTGACAACCCTGGAACTGAGGTTTAAAGAACATATACATGACGTAGAAACCAGTCGAGGGAGTACATAAAGGCCAACCGAATGCTCTATTTATACTTAGGTATGTTCGGAAATGATTCACAATCGCCTTGTTTTATAACTAACGCACAAGCTGTGATCACGTCCGCTCGTAGCTTGATGCTAGTACGCCATCCATACGTTAAATAGCAGGTGTACCGCGAGTATGTAACGATAGCACGCCGTTAAGTCTCTTGTCACGTGGAAAAACACGTGGACACGATGGAAGGTGACTTTCACGGGTAAAGACGAACTGCAGAAATCAACCGAGTTCACTGCTGCGGTATGTTGTCAACCAGTTGCAGGAGAACTGCACGTATGAATATGATTACTGGTTGTTTATCCACATCACGCACTCCCACGAACACTGAGAACGTGTCTGTCTCGATTATGACATAATACGCATAACCTTAGATGAAGTGGAGCGTGAGACAGGCTTTGAACTCATGAGGATTTGAACACGAACAAAGTGTGTGTACAGTGTTCCACGGCATCTGACAAGCACAAAAGGACACAAGGGTGGTAAACTATCGGCGACTATTGGAACTGGCATTGATGGGGTTCACTATTTTGGCGCATCCGCCATATTCAGAGGACCTTGCTCCGTCTGATTATGCTTAATTCGACAATATGAAGGACTCTCCGCGAGGTTGCAAAGCGAGGAACTGCAGGCAGCTGTTCATGAGTGGAGGCGTACTACCCCCAAAAGAAAGGTTCTGTGATGCCCTTATGAAGTCAAATTGAAAGGTTCCATTTGTAGTGAACCGTGTAGCATAATAAATCGCTACTGTAAATAATTTCTGAATGCATGTCGTGTATGTATAAGATGATAAAAAAGGTACTTACATTATAGAATACGAAGGCAGGCGTACAGGAACTTCACAAACACAATGGAAACGCGGCAATGTTTCGCAAAAGCGTTTTCACATCGTAGGAAAGAAAATGAACAAAGCGGACTAATATGGGACTTATGCTAAGGAAACGCCATGTTGCGAATATATAAATTAGCTCGGTTTCACTAGTTATGACAACCGATGCAGTTCTGTTTCGAAGACGTTACTTTGAAGTACAACAGAAATAATACTGCAAGCCAAAAACGTATGTGATGGGTTGAACTCAGGTATTTTAACAGAACAAATACTCACACGTGATCAACAGAAATCTATCGCACTGTACACATGACAAAACCGCGGTACTCTCCCAGACACAATCCATATTTATCGAGATTCCAGAATATAAATACATTTGAGCAGACAGGCCTAAACCAATATTAAAACATGAAGGTTTCCAAAACACCCTGTTATCTTCACTAACAAAAGTTCATAACAAAGGAAAAAATCTACATTATAACTAAACCATCTGTTGCGTAACATGTAAATTAAGTACTTTTTATCCACCACTGCGTAGATATTATCGCAACTGAAACTTTCCAGATTGAAATTTCGAAGGTATGGCCAGATCATGTGTTTTGATATAAATTTCATTAAAAATTACCTATTCTTGTAAATTTTTATGTATGAATGTATAAGCTATCAAGCTATATTGCGTGTAAATATTTACATGAATTTGAAACAAATATCTTAAATTATTATTTGTTCTTTTATTAGTTCGTAATGCTAATCTGATTGTAGATCACAAGTCTCAAACTGGATCTGTTACTGTTTGCGTTAAAACACATGATCTAGCAACACTTCAAAACAGCTTAAAAGGAAATTTCCAACATGTATATCACAATAACATACACTTTAACAAACTACTGTATATAACTTGTTTTTATAGAATTTTCCACATATATAATGAAACAAAATGTCACACCTGAAGATGGTCTCAGGTCTGAGACCGGACAGTACTTCATGAATAAAGAAGTAGTCCCTCAAAGGAGGACTACAGAAAGTAAATATATGGTTGATTCTACAATTTGAGTCCTCCGAATGCAATAGTAGTAATACTTAGTAGTAATAATAATAATAATAATAATAATAATACCTTTACCTAGCATGCACAGCTGTCCTTATTGGCTTGCTGGTCATTGATCAAAGTATTCCTTCCTGGTTGAGATGGTTTATGTTGCACGCCTGATTCTGCAGCATTCAGGTCCAACCTGAAATAAGCAACAGCACCATTAGATGGATACTACACTACTACCAATCATAATATTTATCCGGAGATATTACCTTACGCTCCATTTAACCAGATTTTCCTTATTTAATTTTCATTTATTGGATAAGAACAATCATAAGAAGACTTAATTTCAAAATGCCTCTTGTCTAACAAGTGAAAACTGTGGCAAGACCCTCTCAGACTGGTCACAAACTAGCTCTCTACTTTCTTAATAAAGTGCTATTTTTAAGTTATTTATTCATGGGTTCGCAGATATTTAGGAACCAACGTGATACCAACGCTTTTTCACGAAAACAGATAATTCATAATAATAATGATCATAATAAAAGAAGCAACCAGCGAGTTTCGGAACAAAAATGGATAAGAAACGTACTGAAAATTGTATCAAATTAAGCTTCATTCCCTTTTTTGTTTTAGAAATTCAATAGATTCCTTCGAACAATTGAGTTTGCCCCCACCCCCAATAATAATAATAATAATTCTATATATACAAAATCGAAAATCTGTTTGTTTGAGCACTACAAATCTACACCACTTGACGTATTCGAACAAAACTTGGCATACAAGTTCCTTACGACTTAGAAAAATCACCTGCCGCATTAAAAGATTGCCAGCATCCTCCAAAGGGGGTGAATATATATATATATATATATATTTAAAAAAATCATATGATTTAAGGCTTTCACAATGTATAGTTTCTTCCATAACATGTGAACCTTCGTAACTTGTCTGAAACAAAATCTTTTAACAACCCACAGGGCACGTGCTTCAAACTGCATTGTAAATATTGGCAGATGAACGACGTTGCCAACCTCCATAAAAACAAAATCTTACTTTCACCAAAAATAAACGCTTCGCAAAAACTTTACTCTTTGTGAATAGTACAGGACTCGTTCAAAGATTCATTAGGAAACATAAAGTTGATCTGAATGAGGATCAGTCGGTAGAATGCTTGACTTATAATCGAAAGGAACCAGGTTCGATTTCCGGTGCCGACCATCCTTACTGATGTTTACCGTTATTATTATACTAGTCCTAGTTATTATACTATTATTATTATTATTAGAGATATTTTACATCTGTATGAAGACATGGCACAAAAAGGAAATAGTCTGGCTCCTCCCCCCGATAAGAAGTTCTAACCAATGATTAAGATAATTTGACGAGTGATATGTTTATCATGCTGAAAAAATGTACAAAAATATATAAATGCATAAAATTTATGAACTTATCTTAAGGATTTATTCTGTATCCGCGCTTAGACCATCCGAGTCATCGCTGTTCTCCTCCGTTGAGTCAGGCACTTCAATAAAAGACGCGTACAACTGTTGATATATTTCTTCCATTTTTCGGGACTTACACCAGAGAACCACGGTCTAAAGAATTTGACATTCTGATTTTCTTATCCTCACACTTACACAAACAAATTCAAACTAAATTTCTAGAGGGTGTAAACCCTGCAAAACAGCAGGAGGGCAATAAATGTTTTACGACAGGACTCTGTCACTTCTTTGGCGCGGTAGGGGGTTTCTGGGGGAAGTGGTTTGGGAAAAAGGTTCTCATGAAATAAAAAATACTATATGTCTGCCATTTTATTAATAGAACTCTTTTCGGATATTTGTTGTGTCTTTTTTTATTTAATTAGAACCTGAAGACCATTTCATATGCCTTCCTGCTCACCCTCTGAAGCCAATAATAATTTGTCATAGTCCCCTCCTATGTACCGCGATGGCAGAAACACTTTTACACAAAAAATAATTAGTAACTACGAGTTCATTATTCTACCAGCTACCCTATTCTTTAGCTCCAAAACTAAGCACGTCCCAAAATCTCTTTAAATGAACTTTTTTTTCCTGTTTTGATGTGAATAATCTCCTCTCGAAGTTTGTACAATTATTTCGGGGACCGTCAATGTGAACCACTGTTGTAACACAGTGTTAGTAGTATTAAATGCTACAGTAATGCTCCTCCCATTCGGTGGGAGCGAACCTGGGTGTAACTGGCAATTCACCCAACTTCCCAAATTACAATACACATATACAGAACTGGCAATAAAGAAATACAGTACCTGCCGTCCTGAATACTCTGATAAATCTTCTTAGCAGTTTCCAAAAAGGCTTCTTCTACGTTCTCTCCTCTAAAATGTAAAAAAAAAAAAACAAGAACTATAAAAAATACTTTCTCTTAACAATTCAGAAGAGAAAATTTATTCAACTTGGTAGGAAGAATATATTTATGCTCACCAAAAAAACTTTAATACACAAAATAGGCCTACGGTAAGTATAAGTACAAATAAAACTCCTAGATATATACCACAAAAGTTACAACAGCATATTGTCAGGGACATTGAAAATGCCTTACCCAGAGGCACTGATCCGATTGGAAGGACACACTCCTGTACTTGTAACACCAAGTGATCACGCACGATCGCATTAGACGATCGTGAAATTGAATATGACGGATCTTTTGATCTGTTGGTAACTTAGGGAGCCGCTGAGTCCGTACACGATAACCAAAAATCAGTTCTTTCATCAGAGTAGTAGTAATGCCTCAGTGATATCGGTGACAATCGTTCGGGTGAATTTGAAACGGTCAATGGCCCTGACAAAGGCAGGATAGGTCGACTATTACCGTGTTTTTCAACCTTTTGAAGACTGCGGCCCGGCATAATTGTGCTGAAGAATTGCAGAGTCCAGAAGTTTTAACCAGGTAAAAAAAAAAAAAAAAAAAAAAACATAGTTCATATTAATTGATCCAAAGTTAAATACAACTATCTAGTAGGTACAAAACAAGGAACAGGGAGTCGAAGGTGAGCTTCAACAAAATTGTATCGTGACGGAAAATTTTAACTTGGTCTATACTTTACCATGATATTTTAATCTTTTTCGATAAATACATTTCGAAACCACAGTAACTGTACAAAGTGGAAGAATAACACAGCACGCTTGCTTTTTGTGAGCTTAGTCCCGGGTTCAAACTGGTGGTTTCTTGAAAATAGTGGTTCGGTGTCTACCTTAAAGAAAACTATATGTCTTGTCCTTACTGACTCATAAGTTTGTTTAGAACGTTCAATTCGAAAGATAACTGTATTCAAAAAAGCACAGAAACGTAGAAGAATATTTCCTGCAATGAACGTCAAGTATTAACCCTACTAAAATAATTTCTTCCCTCCACCTTCACCAAAATGAGGTATCTCACAGACAAGAATAATTCGACAGTTACCAGTAAAGGTATGGGGGAATAATAACGTTGACTCACATTGATCATATAATTGATACGGCGAAAGTTGAAAAAAATATACAAAAATTACTGAAATTTGAATGTGAAGTGAAATGAAAGTTACTTTTACGTTTTACGTTGTATGAATGATAAATTTCAGTAACTTTTATCATAAGGGCCGACCCTAATGCTTCCTAATTTCTTTCCAGCCTTAAGTCGAAGTAAATGTAAACAAATCAAAATTTATTCATCCCCGCCACACACGTGCTCTGCAGCGAAGAACTTCAACAGCAAGATCGTCTGCATGTTTGCTGAATTACGCTGGTGTAATTGCAATATTTCCTGCGAATGTAACCTACTTTGGGTCCGCAAATAACTAATACTGACTACTACTATATTGGACATACTTGTATATCTTAAATCACTACAGAAACGAGATTGTCGCTGTTCCTAAAATCTCTTCATTCAAATTTATATTCATGTATAAAGCCTTTTAAATTTCTGGACCGAAGGTTGACATATCTGTGGCATAGCTCTGTAAAAGTTCCTCGCGTTAAGAAGAATAAAAACATCACACGACCACAAGCTTGCCTAATGCCTGTTTATAATAATAAATAACAGGTTACAGACAGAAAGGTCCTCAACCTGCCTCAACGCCATCTGTCCGCTGTTGGTGGAGTTGCGTCCACCTGAGTGACGGCAGTGCGGTCAATACTGCGCAGCACATGGCACCGAAAAGGCGTATTAGCGGCTTCCTAGATCGAGTAGCCGTCACGTCTTGATTCGCGTGACTCCCCAGTTTGCCTCACGACGCTGAAAAGTGGGACTCCATCTGGGAATTGAACCCGGGACCACGCGGACATGAGTCCAACGCTCTGACCACTAGAAGACTATGGAGCCCCCTAATGCCTGTTTACGATAAGATAGAAAACAATGTAAGCAAGCACTTGATTGGAACACGAACTAAAGCAGACAGGATAAGCAAAACGAATAGGTTCAGCATGAGGTCATCGCTGAATGACGCTGCAATTGTCAGGCAATAAAGTCACTTATTAATTCCAGAACACAGGTAACACATACCCATATAACATAACATGGCCATTGTTTGCACACTTTGACTTTCTAAGCAAAGCATAGTAATTTTGCAGGGATTGAAGAAAGGAAAAAAAAAAAACCCTCTAGCTAATGACAAGACAAAATAATAATTTATATTCTCTGTCTATAAGAAATAAATAGCTACACTACAACGTTTCCGACGCAAATATTAAAAACCGATTTCACAAAGGAATTCATTTTAAACTGCCTTTAGGCATCTCAGGCCTAAATAAGGTGGGAGAAATGTTAGAAGGTATGCCAGGACCTCATTTTTAGATACCTTCTCGGTATTTGCCAGGTATGTCTGCCGAAAAACCTCAATAAGGATAGGAGGCCAATTTCCCACAAGAGGTTGGAAAATTAAGTTTTTTTTTCATGTTTGGAAGATATGGGTTATTATTAATGTTAGTCAACGCCCTTCTTTTAGAGTAGGAGGCTCATTAACAAAAATGAATTCGTGTATTGGGTTTCGCTACACTTGCAAGCGGGTTTTCTTTTTTGTGTTTCATAACACGAGATATAGTTTATGTCAACCATTTGCTACGGTCTGCATTCTACCATTGGAAATCTGCTGCATTGGCGCGCAAATTAACACGTATGCGAAGTAAAAATAAAAAATAAATAAAAAAGTAACTGTGTGAGGGTGAAATAAGGCAGAATCTATTATTTAAAAAATAAGTAATGAGTTTTATGTATCAAAATGCAGGAAAAAAATGTCAGTACCTTTACTTGAAATCATTATTTGTTTGAATGCATTAAGCTGCGGTAGGAAACTGGCGCCAAGAGTTCAATCGCTAATCAACGCTCGTCGACCTACGTCGATTTGTTTACCTCTACTTCGAACTAAGGCTGCAAGGACTTTATATGAAGGTTTGTTATGGATTGGTTGTTGGTGTGCCGGACGACCACGTGGAACGGGGAAGGTTGAGCAGCAATTCATACCCTGCTTAGGTAGACCGGTGGGACAATCCTGAATGGAGTTCTCCCTCATTTTCTTCAGTCTCACCTGGTGAATGTTGCAAAGTCTACGCCTACAAATATCGTGGGTTCAAAATCACACGCAGCTTGAATCCGGTGAAATCACCCCCCTTCCCCCCACTCACAGAACACGCCCGTTTCACAGTAGAAGCATCTGTTACAGCGTTGGTTTCGCATTTGGGAGGTTCTGGGTTTGATACCAACGGCTGACCATCCTGACTGGTTTTTTTTCGTCAGTCATACCAGACAAATGCTGGAATGGTATCTTGAACGTAGATCCTGATCCTTTTTCCTACCCTATCTCAGCCTGAGTCATAGATGCCTGAAGACCATAAATATATTCAAATTCCACAGTGGTACACCGTTACTAACTAAGGTCTGTGCACAGCTTCACATTTTAATTAGAAAACCCGAATAATAATAATATTGGGTCTGGGGAAAAGTTCGTGGCGTTTCCCCGATAGATGGCGTCAATTGCGAATACCTTAGGAAACACAAATCGCAGCGCCACCACTAAACGCTTGTTGGAAAGGTGACACTTCGAGCGTTACTGTGAATGTATAAACAGCGAAATTGGTGCAGTGGTTGGAAAGTTGTTTGCGTGTGAAAATGGAGAACAGTAATGTCAAATTGCGCTATATTTTGCAATATTATTACGACAAAGGGAAGAACGCTGCGCAGGCGTGTGAAAAAATTTGTGTTGTACGGAGAAGGTACTTTATCAAAATTAATCCTCGGAAATGGTTCGCTCGCTTTCGCTCTGGTAATTTTGATGTGAAAGATGAGCCACGCTCTGGTCGTCCAATCACTGAAAAAGCTGATGAAATTCTTGAAAAGGTCCAGCAAGATAAGCATATCAGCAGTGTCGATATTGGTATGGAGCTAGGCATTGACCACAAAACTGTGTTGAACCATTTACACAAAGCTGGCTACAAAAAGAAGCTCGATGTATGGGTTCAGCATGAGTTGAGAGAGAAAAACATGATAGACCGAATGAACATTTGCGATGCGCTGCTGAAACGCTATGAAAACGAGCCATTTCTGAAACGCGTCATAACCAGTGATGAAAAATGGATCACGTACGACAATAGGAAGCGTAAAAGATCGTGGAGTAGGGATGATGAGCCGTCACAAGCGTTCGCGAAGCCCGGATTGACGCCGAACAAGGTGATGCTGTGTATGTATGGTGGGACTGGAAGGGAATCGTCCACCATAAGCTACTTCCAGTTGGTCCGACGATTAATTCTCAACTCTACTGTGAACAACTAGAGAGATTACGCCAGGCAATGCAAAGAAAACGGCCCGAATTGAATAATAGGAAAGGTGTTATCTACCATCATGACAACGCCCGACTACGTACTTCGTTGATGATCATTCAAAAATTGCGCGAGCTTGGTTGGGAAGTTTTGATGCATTCACCCTATTGTCCAGACATAGCACCCTCGGACTATCACTTGTTCCGATCGCTGCAGAACTCTCTTAATGGAATTAAGCTGGTATTACAAGAAGCCTGTGAAAACCACTTGATTCAGTTATTCAACCAGAACCACAGAAGTTCTTCACCGATGGCATCATGGCTCTACCCGCAAAATGGCGAAACATTGTCGATAATAATGGAGCATATTTGGTTTAAATAAATTCATTTGCACCCTATAAGAAAACCAGTTGAAATTTACTAAAAAAAAAACGCCACGAACTTTTTCCCAGACCCAATAATAAACCCGCCTAGGCTCACGTAGGCTGGGTTTTTTCAAACAAGCCTGCCCCCCCTCCCCACAAACCCCTATCCATGTGCTCAGTGCAGATTACTATTATTTTTTTCCCCATACCCTTCAGTTATCAAATCTTTAGGTAGAGTTTCAAACAAGACAGTAACAAATATAATGAATTCACTCGATATAGTGATCTATTCATTCTCTCCATCACAAGAAACAACAAGTACAGAAAGACCATAGCGTACTTTCCAATCCACTGCAAGTAAGCAAGGCATTCAAAGTATCCTTGTCACCAGCAGCTGCGTTACTTACGTTTTTGCGCTTGCTTCAACAAACATTAAGCCATTTTCTTCAGCAAACTGCTTTGCTTCTTCGTATGTCACATCCCTCTGTGCATCCAGGTCACACTTATTTCCAATTAAGAATATAACCTGCAAAAGAAAAGGTTTCGATAAAACTTAATCTATTACACTAAAACAGTCACGCTTGCACGAATGTTACAGTAAAATACACAGGATGGTACACAATGCACGAACAAACTTCCCCTGATGACAGTACATCAAAAAAAATAAGGGAGGAAATAAAGACTTAATTATCGGTGCGGAAATCCACATATTCGGTGACGTTCGTATAACCTGGCAACACGAACAGTTGAAGACAAAAATTCGCTACCACATAATCAGTTAAATATTTCCTCCTGCACTGTTTCATCTGGCTACTTTTCACTTATTTCTGCCATTTCCTTCTTTCACGTTCAATTTTTACATACGTACTTTAATCGATATTCTTTGGTGTGTCCTTGAACCAGAAAATGTATGCACAAATTTAATGTAATTTCCAATTTGGAGACCTTCAAATACAACAGAAATACAATATATTTGAAATACGGTCTTCTGTAAGTTAGAATGAAGTTATTGTGCGGCGGTCAAAGACTTAAAACCAGCACTATCCAAAATTGTGTAATAAAGGCACAAGGGATTTCTCAAAGGAAGCAGAGTTTCCAGAAATTCTCTAAACATTATAAGCATGAAAAATCTTCTTTCCTTATGAGTAAAAATGATTTACATAATCACCGCGATCCAACAGGGGAAATGACACTTTTTCTTATCGATAACAAATTGACAAAAACGTTCGTTGAATATACGTAATTCTTACTCCTGACTGTTAGGTTACCACATACCAAAATAAATTCGGCATATGGAATCCGTTTGAGATATCGACTTGGCGCAAACGAATTCTGGACCTTAACGGAATACGTCGGATATCATATTTTCACTTTTATTATTCAGGAGACTAGTTATATGTCCAGAAAACGAACTTCCAAGCACTTCTCATACTAATTTTGAAAAGCCTGTTTCCTGTGCCTTTGCTAATAATATGGGGTGTGCTCTGGAGATCGTTTCCCTTGATTTTCTGGAGAAAAACGGATCTCCTATAAAAAAAAAAAAAAAAAAAAAAATGAAAACATGTCATCCGATCTTGTTCTTCTAAGGTTCTGAATTATTGCCAAGGAATAATGCTCATTTCCATCCACCAGAAAATTTCTGGGAATCCCTGCTTCCTTTGGAGCACCCATTATGCAATTTTGGATGCAGCAGTCTTTGACGATAGCATGAAGCTCTACACTTAATTTTCCTACGCTTCGGCAGTCTGTAGCTCGGAAACGCTGCGGAATTTCCACCCTGACTAAGGCTTTTTTCATTTCTTGATATAATCATCTCTCCAAGCTTGTCGGTGCATTAAGTAACCATCCTATATTTACGTACTGCTTTTGTTTGCAGTTTCCTAGAAATGATTAGCACTATCGATGAAACATGATGTGTCCCTAACCTGTTTCACTACTTTTAAATGGTGGTAGTTTCCTTAGATATTAATATTACACGTAGTATGACGAAAGGAAAAGAAAGAAAAACACACATGAAAGTGATAGAGAAATAAAGGAATTAAGAGAAATCACTCGTACGTTAAAAGTATCAATATTACCAGTTGCCCTCTGGAGAAAGTACGAATATTATTCAATTTTTCGTATTCCCCCATCTTTCCAACGAAAACAACTTTGGCTCATTTGGCACCATTCATATTTTTGAACGTAACAGAAGAGCGATTTTTTCTAAATCTTAAACTTCTTTATCACATCTGTTCATTATTTTCTTCCTTATCCTTCCTTTATACTACGTATTTACTGTTACCATTTTCTAAAGAACCTACCGCATTCTAAAAATAGTGAAAACATGTTAGGGACACCTAAGGACAAACACAAACAGGAAGTAAACAAACATATTACGTTATAAAAAAAAATGCTGTTGCCCTTCATAATTCAGCAAATACTATGCGTCGAAACATACAAGCACTTAAAAACTGGGTATTATCATCTTTTGGATGAGACGTCAGAAGTACTTTTCAAGATAACATAGTACACCCTATCAATTTTAAGAACGGAAGATTCATTACTATATAAATCAACACAAAATCAGAAACGTATAGTTAGAGAAATTTAATTTAGCATTGTTACGCTGAAATGTTATATTTATGAACACAATATAGTGAGAGGCATTAGGCCAGCGTCTCCAAGGTTGCGGGTTCGAATCCTTACTCGAGCATGGATATTTGTGGATTTTAAGAAACAATGCACTAGTATAATCGTGACGGGTCGAAGACAAGTTACTAAAATGGCCCATAGAAAATAATAATAATAATCCGAAACGGTCAATAAAATTTTACAAAGAAACTGAACCGTCGTAACGCATTCAGATAGACTTACTAGTATTTAGAGATCTTATGTGTCATCTAAAAAAATAAAATTAGGTCATGCTTGAGAAGATGCATTATAATATAAAAATCAAGAAACAATGGAAAGAGATACATCTACTTACAGTGCTCGGATTAGTTAGATTTCTCGTATCGGTAAGCCAGCTACTCAGATGATTGTATGTAGATCTTCTGGTAATGTCATACACCATAAGAGCACCTGCAGCCCCTCGATAATATGACCTACAAAAAATATAGTTTTATTTTACAGTTATGTACATGAAAAAGTAATTTTTTTAGTATTTAATAGTGCTAAATTAATTACAAATTTTTCGTTATCTGTTCATATCACTCTATTCCTCACACCAAAAATATCATCAATAGACCAAGCGGCCGTGGCTCAGTTGGTACCGGGTTGGTTTAAAAATCGGAAGGCTCTGGGAGCGCTCTCAGCGGCGGCCCATCCTCACTGAGTTATTCCTCAATCACACCAAGTAAACGCCGTGGTTGACTACCTTCCAATATCCTCTCTCTCCCTGAGCCTGAGATGTCTAAGGGCCATAAATAAGGTTCAAGGTCACTATTTTCAGCTGTGAAATAATGCAAATTCGTGCACAGTTTTGAAAAGATTGCTTTCTTATATTCCTAAAAACAAACTGGAAGAAATGTCTGCATTTGAATCGAGAAATGCGTACAATAAAGCAACTGCGTACCATAATTCCGTATTGGTTAGCTCTGGCAATGGCCACGAGACAGAAATGTTTAGACTTCACAGAACATGTACCGACTCTCATAGAGGAATTATTACCAATTTTACTTTTGTTAAATCTTACAATTTTACAAACAAATAGCTGAAAATTTACTTTAACTGAATATTTATTATTGAAATTTGTATACTGTGTTCAAGATGATAAATCGATCTCTTTTTATGAATTGAGCTCAAGCGATTTCTGAATTGCTGTTAAAAAAAAAAAAAAAAAAAATATTTCTAAAACCGAAACTGATAAAATGTTCCAGTATCTCTTAGAATTACAACCACTACACTGCCAATAAGGCACAATAACACGCAAACAGATAAGAAAAAATGTTCTTCTGGTGGCAAAATTTATGGCTTGAATTAGGATGCAAGGGTTTCTAAACTTTTTTCTGCTTCTGTAATTTTCCCCACACTACTTGAACTCTCTTCCACTACGTCGTAAAGCACGTAAAGGCGCGGATAGTATGATTTTTGAAAATAAATAAGTACAAAGATCTCACGTATTTGTAAATGTATTTTCAATCCAAGGCCTGCTTTGAATTTTCCTCAACAGTGAAAATCACTGAGTTCAGTCTTATTACATAAGAAATGCCTGCTGTAGCAAAAACGAATATAAAAATATGTTCAAAGAAGCCAAAAATCCATGTCTAATATTCCCTGGCTTTTCCAGGTCAGTGATCTGAATGATTCTGAATCAGTATTGGAATGTTATGATGGAAATGTTTTATGCTATGTGATGACTGGATGAAGAGGGAAAAAAAAACCTTAAGTTCAAAGCATATATAGAATTCTACAATTATATCGACAAAAGAATACAAGAAACTGTTAAAAGTACGAAACGTAAGGAAATATTCTTCACTGGAAGGTCGCAATAAAATAATGATCAAGTAAAGTTACTTTACGTGGACGGGTTACTAATTGTAACGCTTCCCTTCTTTCGGATTCACTTCGAATCCATTCTCAAGGAAGCTTTTACCACTACACAATGTAAACTATGAGAAAGGCAACACGTAAATACAACCAACTATTCAGCATCGTCAATTACCGCCTCCTGGGGACTGTTTCTCAACAAGACTAGTAATACTAGTGCAAAGCAGTTTCCTTGTCGCAGCTACTACAAGTGTTTGTTTCTCCGTGACAAGTTACAACTGACAAGTTGAACTTTGACAAGTCATTCTTGGCGTATTGACAAATGTTCTGTTTCTCAGAAGTGAAAGTCTTGCCAAAATAGCTTTGAAATCTGACAGAATTTGACAGGTATTCGTAGTTTGGTCGAAGACCGACAAGTTAGATTAATATAAGAAAATCAAGGAATATGCTGCTGTCCAGTGACGACTCTGAAGGTTCAGAAAACGAAATGCAAGGACGTATGAGGGTTAGAGTATACAAAGAAAGAATAAACTACAATATTCACGGGACAGTTGAATATGTGTCAATGTTAATTCTGTAGAGCATGACCAATGGTAGGCCTTCTTCATTTTTTTTTTTTTTTAAATAACACTGTACTACTACATTTAACAGGATGGAATACAAACAGAAGTTACATATATTAACTGACACACGGATCTACTACAGACTACAAAGGGTGAAATCATAATCTTTACAGATTCAGTCCATTCAGAGCGGTACCCATTTTTAAAATACTTTATATTTCAGCGAAAAAACTGTTGTTTCGATACGGTAAGAGAGCACACGTGTCACGAGTATACTGAAACACAATGGCGAGAAAACGGTTCTTTATCGCTCTAATCTATCTGTGTTACTTAACAGTTCACAGAAGGCCAACCCGGTCGATGTACGCTTGAAAAAATCGCTATGATATCCAAGCATTCCGGTAAAATTACGAATTTCCAACATACAACGGTTTTTCGGCTAACCATTTATTTCTGACCGCGACTAGTGATGGGACGGCAAAATTTCCCGTGAGAGAGAAAATAAATATCGGAATTTTCCCACCCCAAAACTGTGTGTTTATCGTAATCTTCTTGATTATACTGCTAATTAAACTTGTACCCACTTTAAATGTTACATAGAAATTCAATGTTCCCATTATACGGATTGCAATTCTGTAAATGAAAAATTCATTTTTAAAACAACGTCAGTGCGTCATCGTCCACAGACTTAGTAATATTCACAGATTCATCAACTTGTCTTGGTGTATAGTATAGTCTGTGCCTTGAAATAAAGCAAGCTGGTGTACTTTTCCCCGGTATTTTGTTGTTAGCGATTTGAATGCCCATGGAACAGGAATAAAATGAGGAGAAAAAAGTCCTGTGTGACGCTTTTACAAAGTCAATCGTTGTAACTATTGGTGAAATGTTTGAAATTTCAAAAATTGTGAATGACTCACATGACAAGATTTTATTTAGGGAAAGGGAAGGAAGGTCTGTTTATACTCATTTCTTTAACTGATAAGGTCTATGAATGATTGGATAACTTTTGAAGGTGCGCATATTGAGGAGCTTTGAGTTATCAACAATTCTAAAGGCAAAAACCCTTTATTCTAGGACATCTCTTCTGTAATGGTTCAAAAGCGTTATGAAATTTTCGAAATTGTGAATTTACGTTCATTTTCTAATAATTTACAAGCAGATTTTATATAATCACTATCAAACTGAGTTTCGTTTTTATGTTATATAACGTATGATACTGAAAATTTAGCAGCCGAACTCAACCGCTCTATAAATCTGTATGAGAGGAGAGAAAAAGAAAAAAGTGTTAGTGAACTGCTTTTAACATGTATTTTTAGCTTACCAAAATTTTAGACTCAGCCTAAATGCCAGAAAAAAAGCAACGTTGGTTTTGATTGGAATTTCGGTTGCAAATGACTATTATTGGTCAAATTTGGACAGTGACAATGTGGTTTGTATATATACTATACTGATGATGCAAATAAATATTATATAAATCACGAAGAAAGAAAAATACGACATTTTCACGGAGAAATAAAAACACTAACCCCCCTTTTTTTTTAAGCTATTGGAGGTATCGTCCCAGAATTTGGATTCTGATAATATTGCAAAACCGCGGTCACAATGCCTAGCGTGAGCCGAATTCGAACATTGCCGTCTCCCAAGTGCTTCTCCAAAATCACCGATGATAACCACGACATAATTGGTGCTGGGAATATGCACACGACACTACACTGCGATTTTCAAAATAGTTTGGCGTCATTTTGAAGGCTATGACTACACTATGCTGATGATTAGTATAAGCAGAAATCATGAAAACATATAGCAGCTAGATGTTAAATAGCACAAAGGAAGAACCATATCCGCATCCGAAAATGATATCTTGAAATACAGTATCCAATCGAACAAGAAACGTGGCCTGTAAATAGCAGCTAAGTCGCAATTTGCGATCTGTAGATGGACCCCAATCCTCTCCCCTAGAAAGTTATTACGCAGCTAATATCTAGGTGACAACACCAAGTACAAGTGAATATAAATGAAAAAGAGAGACTGTGTTGAACTAGAAAGGAACTATATAATAAATCATACGAATAAAAGAAGTAAATCTATTAAGCATGGACACCAGTTAACTTTTCTACCTCAACAAGTATATTGATTTCAACCATGAATAAATGTAAAACAAAACAGCCTCTATCATCTTTTAATAACGGATTACACTGGGCGTTCAATTACAAATACACCTTCAAGGTTAAAATCAGACACTTTCTGGACATCCTAAAAGTGTTTCGGATACAATCCTGAAGTTGATTTACAATTTTTCACGTTACCAACCAGACGGGTTGTACAGTATCGAGAAGCCATCGTTCTTACCAAGGTAAATATAAAGAGGCCATAGAACGTAAAGTAGAATTAATTGAAAAGTTTCATCTGCGATTAGTTGCAGAAACTGTGTCTGTGGTTGGCTAGAAAATTCTAGTTCGTGATTGGCTGAAACTTCTGCGCCTGTGACTAGATTTTCTAGGCTCTTCCAGCCAACTGCAGATGCAGCTTTTCAATTTATCTTACTTTATACAGGGTGGTACCATAATGCACTGACGAACTTCGAGAGATGATAGTACATCAAAAGATAAGGTAAAAAGTCTGTCACCGGGGTGGAAATTCCGGCGCGTTTCGGAACAACAGGCTGCCGGAAGTGTGGGAGAATGAACTTTAGAGCTCTACATTTCCAAAATCACTAGCAGAACACTCCAAGTGGCACGCTATCGTCAATGACTTCAAACCAGAGCTCTTCGAAAATCTATACACCAAAATGGTGCAAGTGATTCCGCGAAGAAAATAGGCGATTTGCCGAAATTCTCTAAAGAAAACGCAGCTCGAAACGGGCACGAATAAGACGACTTTGCACATGAGAGAGTAAGGATGATAAACGTGACCACCAAATCCAATCAAGCAACATTCTCTTTCACTAAAAACAAATAAAGAAAACATTAGTTGAAGGCATGTAATTTTTCTCCTGATAGATATGCAACGACTTTTTATTTAATCATTCGGTATATGGGATCGGATCTATTTGAGATATCGACTTTGGGAAAACAAATTATTGTTACCTGCTAACATGACGCCCCATTTGTTCTCATTTTGATTCACCTTTTCTTTAGGGAATTTTTGGGAACCCTTTTTCTTCTTCCTTTGGGAAATCCCTTGCACAACTCTGGAATACGCATTTTTAGACAGTGCAGGTCTGAAGTCTTTGACGATAACACGTCATAACGATGCCACAGCAGTCCTACCGTTTGTGGTTTTGGAAATACGAATCTTTCAAGTTCATTTTCCCACGCTTTCGGAAGCCTGTAGCTCCGAAACACGGCGGAATTTCCACCCGATGATAGATTTTTTTTGCCTTATTTTTTGGTGTACCTTGAAGTTTGTCGGTGCATTACATTACAGCCCTCTATATTTTTAGTTTCTTTAGTCTCTTCACACTTATCATGAAGATGAGAACTCCGTCTGTTCTCCAAACACTGGATGGTGTACAATGTACATCTTACCTGATTGATAACTGAAAAATTATATAATTCACAACACCATAAAAGCTCGTTTCATTACTTTTCTTCCGAGATCTTTTTATTACATCTTTCTGGGAGTTAAATTATAAAAGCAGTCTCTGAAAAACACTATCACGTATTGATTAATGAGTGCACGTTGATTTCAATAACCATTAAATGAGGATTAACTGAATACAATTTCTTTAAACTTGTTTTCACCCTCTCCTTGGAAACATCTTCAGAGGTAGAAGAAAGAATAAGGGGATACAAAATAAAAAAGATAAAACGAACATAGTAGTTCTGTTTATTACATAACTTCTTGCCAAGCTATTGTGGTGAAGGAGACAGACTGTCTATTTTATTCTCTGATTGTACATTGTATTAGTGTAAATGTATGAACTGATTCATAATAGACTGAAAACGTGGCAATTACCTAATTCACTGCTAACCTCATCTTAACGACAATGTAATAATGTCTATAGGTTCTGAAACACGCCTATATCGCCGCATAAAAGACAGAAACCTACAAAGGCCAGAAAATTGGCTGGTGAACCTTCTTACGATTAAATAATGTAAATTTTAAAATAAATAATAGTCAAACTGAAAAGAGAGAAAAAGAGCGAGAGAGATAGGAATACAACTTATGCAATGAACGTTCTTCCTAGTGCAATTTTAAATAATTCTCGAATATGGAAAAGGAAGTATGTGCCTTAGATCTGCAATATTATTGACTTAATGTGGTATTTGAACGTTAATTACCTAGTGACTGCTCTAAAACGTTCCTGTCCTGCGGTGTCCCAAATCTGTAGCTTTATCTTCTGCCCGGATACTTCTATAATCCGTGTTCCAAACTCTACTCCAATCGTATGAGGACAATCTGCCATAACTGTAGAAAAAGAACATGAGTTACATTAAATATAGATAAAACGTATCGAAACATACAACGAACCCAAAAACGTAAGTAAGCTTATGTTAAGCGATCAAAATCAAATAAACCAGAAAACGGTAAACCTTAAATTCGATTATCCTTCCAGTGACTCACACGGAAGTTGTACTGTAACGCACGTACTAGGTCATAAACTGATGTGGGGTAGCTGGAATTGGAGTGATTAGATTCAAAAGATGACATTAAGTAGCAGCACAATCCAACTTGGATGATATTCATTCAAGTGAGCAGTCGCGAACACACGCCGAGCCCAGGATAAAAATGGCTATCGTAGCCTAGGACTATACGTTCGAAGATCAGCCTGTTGTGCGTTATTGTGGGCAAAAAGTCTTTCTGCAAATGGTATTCATGAGGAATTTTTTCCTGTTTACATTGAGAAGTGTCTATTACCTACAGCGGTACACAAATGGGTCAATAAATTTGCTAAATATTCTTTGCAGAAGCGAACAACAGCATACTGCTCCTTGTGCACGGTAGTCATTTTTAAACTGACTCCGCATGCCTCCCACTGTATTTGAATGTCAAGCTTGATTCTACTACTTACTACCTAATGACACATTTACTTTTTCCAACTATTCCCCGACTTTATCTCGTATTTACCTACGTCCATCTTATGGACTGCATTAATCTCATAAAAGAATTTCGACAAAATTCTCTGGACAAAAGAAATTATAAATCATGACTAATACTTTTCCTCCTCTTTCAAAAAAAAAAAAAAAAACTTATATTAGTGATACCCTTCATTCTTTCACTTTTGCCTTTTTAAGTCTCTTACATATGGAAACCGTGTATAAGAAAGAAACCTGTGGAAAGTTTTGAGGTTTTTCTTCTTTTCTGGTGCTGTGCAGATGTTTTTGTAGCATAGTAGCATAACCAAGTGCATCAAACGAACATGATACACTTTTTCAAACCACTGGTAATTCTAAACTAGTTAACATATTGCAATAATAATTGAGACTTGTCCGTTATATGACTAGCAGAAGCCACACACCAAATTTCAGCTAAACTCTGAGACTGTGGGTTACATTTTCCTCGTGCACTGGATAATCTGATATGGAATGATCCTTTGAGAAATCGTAGAAGATCAAGTTTCTACTCAGAAAACCATGGGAAATGAATCACTTCCAACAGTTGATTGACCAGTCGTTAAAGAATTTGGAGTAAATAATATCATACCATTTGTGAATCGGTGCATTAAGGCTCAATCCAAGTGGTTTTCCCGCCTTTTTCGTTTTACGTCAATCATTCATATTTCAGTAGAGGAAAAGAGAAATTAACTTTCACGGACCAAAGTTCGTTTCGTTCTTCAATAATGAGTACAATTAGTTTTAATAAAATATTGATAGTACGCTCAGGATTGAGTGCAGACATTTTTGGGACAGAATAATGTCCCAATAAGTGTCTGTACACAATCCTGCAATTACTACTAGCATTTAATAAATACTAATTGTACTCATTCTTGAAGGAGGAAACGAACTTTCGCCTCTACTGAAATTTGAATGATTGACGTAAAACGAAAAAGGCGGGAAAACCACTTGGATTGAGCCTTAAACAATGCGAATTGTGTATTGAGAACTATGTTCTCGATTTCGAACAAACTTTGTAAAGAAATGTACGAGTACAACACAATAAGTTTCTCTCTCCCTACATTTAAATAAATAGGGAAACACACAACAACTCAACACGAAAAGAAGCGTGAGAGGCTAAAAAACTGATACAAATTTTCTCATTCCTATGTATATTTTACACACAGCTTTTCAAGCACCTCACACCATCAAATGGCATCAACAACCTGCTATCATATTTTCATTATTCTTTGAACTATCTCCTTCCTTATTTCTTAGCTGTCTATTCCAGAAATAATCTCGGTTCTGATCTTATTCTCTGAACTGCTTTTTATTTTATTTTTTTAATGGTTACCTCCAATTCTATAAAGAAGAAATCTCCTATTTTTCGTTGATGTTCAAACAGGGCTTACTGGGTTATTCATATTCTGGTGGAAACAGTATTAAGAGTATTGATTAAATGTTCGATCAAGCAGTTAGCTCCTAGGAACTCTGATATCTCCCATGAAAAAATCTCAAATTTCCATTGCAACAATAAATTATTGCTACTTATTACATATTTAGTATTGTTAATGATTTCCATAGTTGCATTACTTTTTAATGCAGGAGCAGGTTTTTTTTTTAATGATTGTCTACAGAATCCAGAAATAAGACAAGCTGAAATAACCAAATGAGGTCAGCGAAGCACTACCCTTATAATCTAACGTTTCGGTTCCAAAAACAAATTTTTGCGAGCACATAAATAAACTCAAAGGAAGAGAAACTTAGAAAAGTAAAAGACAGAAGAAACAAGAAAAATTATATACAAAATTCTAAACACGCAGAGGAAATGACAGAAGAATAACGTGTGGGGAAAAGAAAGGATCTATACTTTGTCTGGTAAAGATACTTTTGGAAAATTATGTCTCATTCTCTAAATAAGTGCAGTTACCAGTAATACACAAGATTGTCTACATATCTCAGAGAGGATCTCATAAAAGGAACATGGTAGTGCATTCTGTGCGTGTTTGTTTGTTTCCTACGATGAAATATTGTCTCTCAGCGACCAGGTAAGAATAACAACATAGTACGTTAAGTGCAGTACGCTATTTTGCTGTAACTTCTGTGTATTACACAACACATACGTCGTACATACAAGTAAAGTCAAATGTAGGTTTCTAGTTCTTGTTCTTATCCTCACTTCCAGTTATTATTGATCTGTGGAAATTCCCAAACGTAAGCTCCATAGAATTATTCCAGAACATTTTTTTTTTGTGTGTGTGTGTGTGTGTGTATATATATATATATATTCTTGGGTCCAGAGCATAAGGACTTTCCGTCAACCCATGCTACCGTCTCACCACAAACAACTGGACGGAACCTTCTTGTCCACTTTTCTGTGGTATCCTACCAAATCACTGCCACTTTTTTCTTTAACATTCTTGTCTTCCTTCCTTTCTCTCTCTCTTTCTCTGGGGTCGCTTAAGTACGTAAGCATTCAAGGGAAGAGGGTTTCAAAGCTTTTGTCATCTGTTTTGAGAAAGTACCAACAACGAAGAAAATTTCTTGGCGGTGGGTGTCAACGTTTAGTTAATCGCACGTAGTAGGGGAGCCGGTTGCCCTGCAGTCCCTGGTCCCAAAACTCTCTTGGTTTGGACTCAAGAATACCTTTTGCTATCCTCAACTAATACCATATACAGGGTGGTTCCAAACTGTGGAAAAAAATTAAAAGACTGTCAACTTCCAGCGTGGGAGCTACTTATAAATATACTTATATTACTTACTGTTCCGTTGCTGATATTAGTTCCGAAGGTTTTGCGATCACTCAACGAGACAAGCAGCACTGAAATTCCCTCAAAGCTGCGCTCTTCTATCGCTCACTTTGCCCAATCCTCGACTGTGATTTACCAACCCATCTTACGTAATTTCTGATGAAGCCTCGCCACTTTTCACGATCACAGAAAAAACGCGTAGATGTTTGTTGAAGAAGTATAGAAGGAAGTGAAACAAAGATTAAGAAAACAATGGAATCGCACACGTCCTCTACAAAGCGAAAAATCACATACACCGTTCTGCAAAGGAGGTTTGTTTCTTTATCCCCCCACCCCACAAAAAAAACTGTTCTTAACACAGACCGTGGATGTCTACATAAATCGTGATCAGCTTTTTAGAATACATACGTTCACAACCCTGGTCCCGTCCCTAAGCCCCCCCCCCCCCGCTTCTTTCCAAGTGCCCCTACGTTTACCACACAGTAATCATGAAACTTCTAACACTACCAGTTTCCTTCACATCTGTTAACATTGATTCACAAGATACTTTGTTACAGCAATTTAACCAGCAGAAGAAGGGGTTTCGCCGTCGGTTATTTACTATGTTAATTTTAACTCCTTCACCAATCACGTATCTGGCTCCACTGTTTCACCTTTATAGAAGTCCAAGACACGTTACGTTAAGTACGGGTGCTTTTTCTTTTGTTTGTTTTCTTAATCTTAATTTCACTTCCTTCTATACTTTTTACAGCAAAAATTTAGGCAATTTTCTGTGATCATGAGAGTGGTATTAGCTCTCGAAACGTTAGAAGTGAGAGAAAAATTCATAATTTGAAGACTACTCAACGTCGGTTAAGTACCAATTAGCATTCGTTTAGTCTTCAGCACATCACTACTTTCTTTGATATATGTTAAGTTTGCATACACTGTAATCCCACCCCCACCTCCTCTATTAAAACCCGTAATATTTTGCTTCGCTATTAACACTGCCAGTAACGCTGCATCTCCCTTAAGTCATGAAGTTTCTGGCAACTATGATCAAAATTAAGCGAAACTTGTATTTTTGATTTTATCAAAGTTGCTGAATACTTACTCTTATGATTACTCCATTCGTGTTTAAGAATTGTGGGGAGGCAAACAAATGCACTTTTACCAGGAATGACCAGAACATATTAACATCAGTATATCAGGAATAATCTGACTTCTGTGTCCAGCAACACGTAATTCGTTCTTAGGGAGAAATTTCTTCAGAAATATCACCCAAATTAAATAAACAACGAATCTCAATGAATTATAAATCGCGCTGCGGAAGCTATTAATGCAACCGGTTAAGAAAGTTAAATTTGGCAGAATCGGTAAACGCATAGTTCTAATCATGGCAGAAGTGAAATGTTTGAATACGGTATGCTGTTAAAACCTGCGACCCGTATGCTGTTAAAACAGGACAGGTTTCTCACCTGAACCGTAACTTTGTTCACACATTTTTAAACCACCCAGGAAACTGAACAGTTGTACGTCTGCAGCTCCGATGTCATCGTTAAAGAAACTACTTTTCTGACAATTAACTTGTCCTCTTGTTCCCGTTATTCTATTTGTATTAAGGGAAAAATATTGTTAGTATGCACGTGTGTAGTTACTTATTAACTTACGTTTAAGAGCCTGGCAGGCAACTATGGTCTACATCTCTAAGACGATTACATGTTTGAAGAAAGACATCCCTCAGTGAACACTTCTCCAGAAGCAAAAGGAAGATGGTGATAGGCACTTTGTCTATGTACCACACAAGTATTCACCTGGCAATACTGAGGAAAACTCTGTAAGACAGGGCCATCAGCAGGACTCGAACCCGTGCCCGCCCCCGCAGTGTCGGTTATCGACCGCAGCCACTAGACCAGCGTTTCTCAACATGTGGTCCGCGAAAATGGGACAGGTGGTCCGCAGTAAGACTTAAAACTGTAATTCTAAGTGATCACTTTAATACTTTATTTCTACTTCATTTTACTGTGTTTCTGTAAGTATTCAAAACATGCCTTAAGATTTATTGTTAAAAATCGCATACTATACTCCAAATTTCAGTATAACCTGTACATTTAACAAAAAAAAAAAAAACTATTCCCACATAACTTGATGGCCCGTACGATTGTTTTTGACATATACTGGTCCTTGGTTTAAAAAGGTTAAGAAACGCTGCACTAGACCCTTGGGAATGTCGTTACAATTTGATTTCGTTCCTAATAAAAACTCATTACACGAACAAAAGAGACCATCCAGCCATTTTGCATAATTCTCGGCCCATTAATTCTTCTACATGTCGCCACTGAGCACGTTTCCTTTTAATGAACACTATTTACAAATAGTGTTCATTAAAGGGAAACGTGCTCAGTGAAAGATCAGCCTTGGTTAAAACGAACTTCAGCTTTGGAGAAAGTGCATTCAAAACATAACCATTCAAACAAGTTACCTCCTCTTGCGCTAGTACTGGAATTCTTTTACAATAGGAATTTCCTTGGTACGATATGGAGATTTCCGTTATCATTTTCCGTTTTCACACAAAGTACCGAATTTCCGTTGGTTCTACTATAGGCAATCCCTTGTACAGCCAAAGACAAAAAAGCTGAACACCTTTATATTTAACAGACATTTTACGAAGAATAAATCCTCGGTAATATCTATATGAGAAACTAATTAGCAAAGACGCACAAACTACGTATACCTATCAAAACACACTTTACAACACCATGCATCAATTAATACCGGGTGGCTCGTTTCTTTTGTTCCCAATTATACAAAATAGCACCAATAAGTCATATAGACTTCCTTACTTTAAAAATGTGAAGGGTATGTAGATTTACACAGTGAAAAAGTCTGTAATTTTCCTCTGAATGTTCAATACTTACATTTCTTCTCCGTGAACTGATGCAGTAGACATGATTTGCCTACGCCCATATCACCAATAATGATATACTTAAAAATGTACGAATAATTGTATGGTCCTGCAGACATGTTTAAAGCTGAAAAGAAAAGAAATAAACGACTTAGTATGAAACATCGCAAGCAACATTTTAATTACAATACTACGAAAGTTCTAATATTCATGCATTTAAACAAATTGTGGTAAAGTAAGCGTTTACAATACAATTCCAACCATTCTATCAATATCTGGCATTTTGGTCCGGAGAAACAAGTCTCCTTGACACCCCGAAATGTAGCCGATTCAATAGATTCCCTGCTCCACGCTGGTGAAGACAACCCTGGAACTAGTACCAGTCGATTAGACGATTAGGTCCACGCATCTCCAATCACCGTCTATCGTCACCTCCTTCAGTTTTTACACCAGGCAACCTCAACTGGTTCTCCATGAATCGACCTCAGAGCAATTTCATCAGCGTATTACTTTCTGTCAAGAATTGCTGTGAGGACAGATTTTAGCGGTGTTCCCTTGCAAATCCACAACGCACAATCTGACAGGTTACGTGCTATCAGCCAGAAAATTCAGGTTGTGAATGAGCTCGAAATCCTCCCATATCCACCACACAGTGCAAACCTTGGGGCCAAGCTATTTTAACCTATTTCGTTCTATAGTGCACTTATTACGGGACACACAGTTTAATTTCCTAGCGGACACTAAAAGTGGCAGCAAAGATTTTCCTTTCAATTCTGCCGCCAATGGATGACATCATTGGTGGAACGTTGGAACTAGACCATAGGCACTGAAAGGCTATACATCACAAAACATGCTTCGTTGTAAACAAGGGGCTTTGGTATTATGATGTAAGTCGTAAGTTGCTTATCTAAGGGGAAAAAAAGCATCGACTAAAACGACTGTATAAACTTCGTATGCAAGCACGCGCGCGCGCTCACACACACACAAAAAGTTAAATTTCATCTTCGGAAACGGTCAAAATCTCAAAACTTTACTGTTGTTCTGTGCACATGCACTTCACCTTGGATTCAAACCCAACAGAGATTCGGATCCCACGTTAATACTAAGTCGCGTTCATCGAAGCTACATTATAATGCTCAATCAGCACATAAATCAATTCTCGAAACATCCAGTCATCAAACTACTGCGGGCGTGACTGATTTATTTAGTTACTTCTTGGCACCATCATATCATCCTTTCATCAAAACAATGACTAATCGCGTGGGTTTCTTCCCCGTTTAAATCTTTCTTCAAAAACTTTCATTACTACCTATGCTGGCCTCTGGTAAATTATGATGTAACTAACTAAACTTACTCTATGGTTTATGGAACTCGCAAGCTCATCGGCGCAGTAACAAACGTTCGCCACTGGATTCTATCCTGGGCAACATCAACACAGATTTCATCACGAACACCTACTTCTCGAAGACCTCTTCTAATATTGTCCTCCCAATGGTCTCCTTCCATCCGGCCTTCCAACCAGGACAGAAAATAATCTTAGTTTTTCCCCCCATCCGAGCTACATGGGCTGCCCACCTTAGTCGTCGCGATTTCATTATTTTTACAACATCTGGTGAATCATACAGTTCGTGGAGTTCTTCATTATGCAGTCTCCTCCATTCTCCAGTCATCTCGTCCCGTTTTGGTCCATATATCTTTCTCAAAACTACAATTATGATGTACCTACAATACTAAAGATAAATAGCAAGTGCAACATCTACACCTGCCTGCTCTTTCATAGAAAGTTCGTTACTTTTATCATGAACATATACGAATGACATGAATGACACAAAAAGGCACAGGAACAAGTAGTTTTCTCATTTTAGTACTACCTCCCCCCTTCAAAAGTCACTAAATGCATCTTTAACATGAGCCTTATCTAAACAAATTATCTGAAGACGTACCGGTAAACATGTTGTTTAAAAAATGACATAATAAACACTGAAAAAAGTCAATAGCTCCTTTGAATCTATTTCAAAACATGCATAACTTCGGAGCAAGATGCACTCAAACATATGCAGCATCAAGAAACGAGATTTTTGCAACTGACAAGACGCACTCATAGGGGCACCTCTATACGCGATGTACAAGGCGGCAAACTGATTTCGCAGATCTTTTTAGATGAGAAATACAGTAAAACTACTATGAACCGAAAAGTTAACACCTAATACATGATGTACATAAGTCGCAAGTTTCTTCACGAGTGCGTCTCCTAACATATTCCCGAGAATAAACTGTTAGTATATAATGACCGCAGTTAATGATATACTTCTCTACTCCTTAATCCAAGAGTAGAACATTAAAATAACAGAAAATACCACTGGGGAAAAGCAAAACAGGTACGGTACTTCCCCAACGTCTCGCCCATGAATCTATTTTGTACTTGAAAATATGAATGTATTCATATACCGACGCCCATACGTAAAGTCTGCGGCCTTATATACAAACACGAATTTTCGAACAAATCCAGTTTAGGGTAAACATCAGGAATGCACTGGAGAGGGTCGCGCTAGACCTTTGTTAAAAATGTTCGCGAGAAAAAATCAATAAAATAAACGCTCTATTCTAATTTAAGCATGGCGTATATCAATCATGTTATTCATAAGGGCGATACGCCACTGTTCAAACGCTAGGCAATAACATCAGCCATCGTACTGTATACGAGTACGTTTGCTGTATTTACTTTTATACACCACGGCGCGAGTTCATAGACGATGATTTTTCCGTGCGTAAAGGAACTTACGAGCCCTTTGTTAAATTATTTGAAGTATACTTCTGTTAAACATGGTTAGGATTAACTGTATATACAGTCAGTCAGATTTATAAAAAAATACATGGAAAAATGTAAGTAATGTTCGGAACTTTGTTAGCGGTATTGCGAAAGTGAAAAGTTACAACAGATTTAATCATTTAAATGTAATGTAATAGGAAAAGCGAGTTAAATGTATTTCACTACATTATATCACAAGGAGGGCATTTCAACTGCAATCATAGCACATACCCGTACATTAGTAGCCTCCGCCACATGGTGGACGTGTTACTCATGTCAACCGAAACAACAGGTAATTATAACTTAACTTGACTTTACCTAACCTTCCTTCGATCACTCGGCACTAATTCGTATGTGTGCGGGGAATTCTTGAGAAAATCACTGAGTGTTCACTTTAATTTATGGTCCGCAAAAAATGTAAAATTTACATAAGAAATGTAACATTCTCAACGTGTGTAGAAGTGTTGTACTATGAACTATTTAGGTTCTTGCGCGTTGGGGTCAAGCACATGCGGTGTGTTTTACATGCCATGTACGTCGAACAACTAACTTCTCTTCGCTCGCTCGAGGTCCTATCCGTGTTTTTTTTTTGTAGCAAAATACGTCATTCATAGCACGAAATGTCACCATAAGTATTCCTCCGCACGCCGTCATGTTTATTAAATGTTGATCAACAGGAGTGCGTCTTTACTGGAATGATAAAGTAACACAGCTTTTCGTAACACGTTTTGAATTGCTGGTTGTCGCTACGTGTTTACAATAAGTGTGTCTGGTAATTATTTGCACGGAAATAAGTAATGTAGAACAGCGTTTTAAAGCTGCCAGCCATGAAGTAAACTTGGTATTGTACCCTAAAGTCGACTGGCCGCATCTAAAGTTTATCTAACCGTTTAATTAGCAGTACCTTATATGACCTAAAGTAATAGCTAATCTCGGTTAACTTAATGAGTCAGAAATGAAATATTAGTAGGTGAATAAAAAAAAAACAATGAATAATCCGGAATTCTACATGATATCCATTAAGTCTAGAGTTATAGTACCCTAGTATTTCCTGCCGACCGTGTAGCCGCATGGGCAACGACTCTGTCCCCGGTTTGTGTCACAGCAGGGGCATGGCTGTTTGTGAATTTTAACTAGATGTATATTATCTATCGTGACGGGCCGAAGCCCAAAGTTACTAGACTGTTCCATATAAAATATTTTTTTTACCTAACATTCCCCCACACGATGAAACCTTGCACATTGTATACAAAGGCGGAAAACTCACTTGGCACACTATTAATATAAGGAAAAATTCTCGAAACTACGACACGCCCAAACGATATATTTATACAGCATGTACAAGGGTACATTTGAACCTCAATCCCTAATAATCTTACTTTCTTTGCACATTGCCTCCATTACAGAGGTAGTATACGTCGGCCGTTCCATTTGGAACCATAAATGGAGCAGTCACAGGTGGTGGCTGTGAAAGGTGATACGCATCGCGTAGTTTGAAAAAAGAAATGTCTAACATGACATTTTCTAACCAGTCTTAGCTCGATATCGCTCACTCGACATACTGTCCGTGCTTTTGGAGCAACATCAATGGTGATATAGAAATAAACATGTTACAATGATGTAAATTACCATGATTCCGATTCATAAACCTGTAACCTATTCCGTTCGGAAAATTCACGTCCGATTTAAACTAAACAAGACCCCTGAGGTATTTAGGAAAATTACGAAACATGCAGTACAACTACAACAATAGAGACATCTAGCAAACAAGATACATTCGAAATGCACCCTTGTACCCCAATTACAAGATACTGATTTCACCTTTAAATATAGTTATATATTTTGCATAAAATATACTGATTTTCTTTTTCCAACCATGCACATAGCGAATATATATTTGACACTCATTTGAGTTACTCTGCTTTCTATTACCATCTCAGAGCAACTGTCCTTTGTTTTCGACTCTTTTTATTGTCCCCTTTCCAATCAACTTAATATGGCTAAAGGAGACTACTTTCTTTGGCAATCATGTTCGCTATTTGGATGATTTCTAGTACCTACCTCAAATAACCTATACTACCTGTCAGTTCATAAATGTACCGTTGCATAGTCATATTTCTAACATATAATGTCTACGACTAGTGATAAACTTTTCAATGGTAATCTCGATAAGTTGTGCTCACTCAGTTTGACAAAAGATGAATTCACAAAGCACAATTATATCAATTTCATCATATATAATCATATTACGCAAAATATTAACTGTGAAAAATCGAAACTAAATGTCAATTTTCTGCTTCCATATGCTACAATTTCTTCGGATTTCAACTATTTTATCATTGGGACCACCAGGAATTTTCTCTATATAAAGCCATTAAATAATAATAAAATATGAAATAAACACAAAAATTTCAATACAAAACAGACTTCTTTAAAAAATATTTCATAAGCTGAAGTACAATACTAATTAAGAACAATCTACCCTACGTACCTTAGGTAAATGCAGTTTTTACGTTCTTGGTGTGTACGCCCTACTTTAACAATATATAAACAAGAAACTTTAACAATAATCACGTGAAAATTCGTAAAATCTTACGCAGGACCGACTTTACGCCACAAAATATGGCAGATCGCGGAAGGTTGTCATTACCTGGCATAACCAATCGATAGCACAAACAAGATTCATTTTCTTCTTATTTATAAAAAGAAATTAAACAAATTTATTCACTGTTTTAGTTTTCTATCTGTTTTCAAAATGTCCTATCATAACAATTTTCTATATGTTGTAGAAATGTATTTATCGATTATGTGGTCTTTCACGCAGCTGATTGTGATGATTCGTACAACGAGTTCTTGACGGAAGAGTAATGTCGTAATATGTCGGAAAGCTAATTAGTCTGTACTAGTTTTAGTAATATTGACTGATAAATTCACAATGAAACTTACACTGGTAGTTTTCTATTAGATAAAGTAGATATAATGAAATATTCTTAATGTGCATTTTTTTTTTCTTCCAACAAGAAGGTATTTCTATTTAAACATATTACTCTAATTATGTTACATAATTTGGTTAGATTCTACGGCTTCAAACATTTAAGTCACGGCAGTCCCTCTGCAAGCGCGATTACTTGAATAGCAATGGGGAAGGAAGCCACTAAGGTAGTTGTAGACACCAATTCTTCACGGAGCTTGCGCGATCAAAGGAAATATCTACCATCTGTCTGTATTCGGCCTGATCATACTTTCCGCATATCACAAGAACTTTTTGTTGTATTCGCTCCGAGTGTATCAACAATAAATATTGCTACACATAGTTGATAATATCCATTTTTCCTCAAGAATTATAAGTTCACAACTACATTGCAGTCTTCCACTATCTGTGAAATAAGGAACGATTGCGTCCCTGACCTTAAAACAAGGTACATATATGTATCATCCTAGTATTTGCCTTGTGTAATTGCTGGAAACCATGGAAAAACCCCAGACAGAATTTCGGAAACAGTGGCAGATTCAGAGAGGGGACCCCCATTCAGAGGCAAATACTTCATTTTTATAGTATTATTTCAACAAGTTACACCAGAAAAAGTTTTGAATTGTTTCCGGACAAATCTAATCTCTATAAATATTATTTCGTGGGATACCAGTGTCGTATTCCATGATAAAAAAGCAATATGAGCGGAAGTATGGTACATTTATAATTAAAAAACACTAAGCTGGAGAATATCGAGAAATTTAATGGTCTATTCCATGTAACGAGCCAGCTATCTCGTTTCTCATTGGATCCTGCCACCCAATCCAATGCCGTCTGCACAAAGCGTGTCTTTAATTACCAACGTTCACTCATTCCCTCCCCCCCGTAGATTTAGTAGGAACAGGGGGTGGATAGGAATCAGTGAGGGTTGGTAATTAAATATTCACTTTGTGTAGACAGACGGTATTAGACTGGGTGGCAAGATCCAATGAGGAACGAGAGAGCTGACTCCAGTGTTTCTACCAGGCACCTCTCCGGGGACACCATAGGAAGGAATGTACCGCACCCGGGCAAAATTGTAGTTTACTACCAGGTGTATGCATCAGTTTTTGCCGGTTTTTGTGGTAAAGAAAACACGTAATTTTCAAGGGAAATTAATTTTGTTTTATTCAAAATATTGGCCATCGGCTTCTACACATTTCGCCCATCTTTCAGGTAATTGATGCATACCATGCCAGAAAAACTGCTTGTCTTTTGCGGCAAACCATTCGTCGAGCTATTTTCCAACGCCCTCGAAATTGCTGAAGTTCTACTCTGCAAGCGCGTGCCCCATTGATGCGAAGAGGTGATAGTCAGATAGCGCCAGGTCTGGGGAGCACGGTGGGTGCGGAAGGATGTCCCATCCAAGCGATTTCAAGGTGTCTTTCACTGGTTTTGCTGTGTGAAACGGCGCATTGTCGTGTAACACAATCACTTTACCATGTCTTCGGGCCCATTCCGGTCGTCTTTCGATCAATGCTTGATTTAAATTAATCACTACTGACCTGCCTAATTCTTTCTTCCATGTTTCTTATGAAGTTACTCTTTGTCGAGTAATCCACATCACTCCTAGCATGGCAATAGTTCCCGGAAGCACAACTTTTTTGGTACCATTCCGTGTATATCTTCCCTTCCTTCTTCTTAATCCTCATATCTAAAAACACTATGGTATCATCCTTTTTCACTTCCAACTCCAGTTTTATGCCTTTCTCTCTGTCTTCAATTTCTTTTACAACCAGGAACCACGGAACTGTCTCACTGAAGGTTGTGTTGTGTATATGATTTAGTGTGTCTGAGGAAGCCGAGTGTTTTGGTAGTCGGCGAAAACGTTTACAAAAATTTTAATTTTTTAAAATAAATTGTAGTGCTTTGCTCAGCCATTATTTTATTTTACCTTTCATAATACACAATACCGCTCTGGCCCCACCAGACACAAAGCATGGTCTTCTTGCCGAACCAATTTGGCATTGGTGTTGAAGGACCGCCTTCGCCAGGTGAAAGCCACGATTTTTTCCGCTTCGGGTTTTCAAAATAAATCCATTTTTCGTCACCCGTCACAATTCGATACAAATAGGATTTTCTTTCGTGGCGTTGAAGCAGCATTTCACAAGTGAATATGCGATTTTCCATTTGACGTTCATTCAAATCGTGTGGGACCCATTTACCCAGTTTATTGATCTTCCCCATTGCTCGTAAACGTCTGCTGATTGTTTCTTGTGACACATTTAATGCTTTTGCCAATTGCTGTTGAGTTTGAGTTGGGTCATCCTCCAATAACACCTGTAATTGCTCGTTTTCGCACTTTTGTGGTCTACCAGAGCGTGCACTGTCTTTCACATTGAAATCACCACTTTTAAATTGTCGGAACCATGTCTCAGATATTCTAATCGATGTAGCGTATTCATCATATGTTTCTACCAGCACACGATGACTTTCAACAGCCTTTTTCTTTTGATTAAATAAGAAAAGCAATGGTGCCGCAAATGTTCTTTTTCAGGCACAAACTTCGAGATGATTACTGAACGATAAAACAAAGACGCTAGTGTTTGGCGGACTCAACTTGTGTGTGTTTGTAGTTTAATGTCAGACGAACAAAATGACGTATGTGTCAAATGAATACGCTGCGCACTTTCCACTGGCGCCATCTCTTAGGTAAACCGGAAACTACTTATGCATACACCTGGTATATGTTCACATTTATTATTAATAATTGCTTTGGCATACAAATAGAGGCTACTGAAAGCTAGGATATATATATATATATATATATACATAAACCAGGTCTGTCCCGCGAGGGTTCGAAGGGAGTTGAATGGCGTGAGCCTTAGGGTGGATATAGCCCCCGGTTAGCGGAGGGCATACGCAATGTAGCACTTTTGCGTATGTACATCGCTCACCGAGACCTTCGCCCCCCCCCCCTCCGGGTTGCATTTTTAGTTACCATGGGTTAGCAGAGGTTAGGTAAGGTCAGGTTCGCACAAAGAGACAGAAATGTATTTTGAAAGAAACAAACGAAAGTGTAAATTTACATAACCGAACCTGACCTTACCTAACCTACCCTAACCCATGATCACTAATTTTATATAATCTACGACAAATGGAAGAAAGCAATTATCAATAATAAATTTGAGCTTAAAAAATATATTTTTTTAAACAAAAAGAAGAAAAAACTTATTTTTTTTGTTTACAAAGACTGAACTTTTAAAAACAATATTTAAAATGCAAGAAAGGAATTATTAATAATAAACTAAATCTTTTAAAATATATTTTTTAAGAAAAAAAGAAGAAAGAATCTCGCCCGCCCGCGGGGGATCGAACCCTGGATTTTTATTTCGTGAGCCAGCGTTCTACAAACACGCCACGCTAGGCAGCTGGCATTTGATGCTCTCGGTGCTGTGTTTAAATTCCCAACCGTTTACATCACCCACTTTTGCCAAAAGCACTTTGAACGCAGAATTTCTAATAAATTTCTTTTTATTCTTACCGGTTGAGATTGGCGAATAAGCGCCCCGCCAGCAAGTGGGGTTTACTTTCTTGAAAGATAGTTCTGAAATCTACAATATATATAAATAAACCGCTGATGCTGGCGAGCTTAATGGCTCATTTAACAATACATTTGTTATAGTCTGTGTAGCTAAGTGGTGAGCGTGTCAGACTCATTCACAAGGTCTTTGGATCGATTCCACGAGTGGCTTTCCAAATATTTCCTTCTAGGAATTAAGCGCTGTAAATGATGTTCGCGATTGCAACTCAAAGAGATTTATCCCACACAGGGAGAAAAACACAAGACAGAGAGAGAAGGGGGCAGGGAGAGAGAGACGTAGATTGTGTATTCATAAGCTTTCAAATTTCATTTATATCCATGTCTTGCGACATTTTTCTTTCCTTGTTTCCTCCTTTCTTTTTCACTCTTTCCTCGTCTTCTTCCATGCTTTCTCTTTCTTTCTTTCTTTCTTTCTTTCTTTCTTTCTTTCTTTCTTTCTCTCTCTCTCTCTCTCTCTCTCTCTCTCTCTCTCTCTCTCTCTCT
>JAGDQP010009844.1:37863-53973 GCA_022664845.1 Lepisma saccharinum | reverse complement strand
TGTGTAGTTTCGTAATTTATATATAATGAAGTTATCTTCTTATCGATGAGAGTGAGCGAGATGGGCTGATAAGACTCAAGCATTTAAACGATGGGTCTTTCCTACTATAAATCACGAGCAGTGGCTACGCTCCCGACGAGTATCAGAAGGTCCCCAGTTAAATTATTAAATAACATCAATTAATAACAAAATCCTCATACGAGAACTTTACGTACATTGAGCCCTGACAACCAGCAAAAGAGCACCCCGATTGTTTGTGAACATATGGAATTGATCCTTTCAGCAAGTGAATACGTAAATTCATAATGACTCCAGACAAGATTAAGATAACACAGACTGTCAGTCTCCAGCAAGTGATTATTAAAGCAAATTGTTTTAGAGAGGTTGCAAGTTAAAGAAGTGGCCAAGGAGAATTTTATGCAACATTTGAAATAGAGCACAGACAGAAATAACACTTACTTAGTCAGCACTCTGCTTGGCCTCCTTCCCATGCTGTGGTCGACTCTCGTATACCCCCCTCGTAGGGCATAACCGAAGTTCGAGAATTCTTCAAATCGACTGAACCGAATATTTTTAAAGTCCCGTTGCGGCTAAAATTTTCTAAGTCCGATATAGCAGCACAGAGACTAAGTCAAAAGTAACTTTCCCTAACTGCAGTTGTTAACTGCATCTCGCAGCGTTTCTCGGCCAAACCTACTAGCTGTCTTCCATATAGCGAATTGTGTAACAATGGGGTTCTCAGGGAAATTTCAAAAAATAACCGTGATGATAACTGGGTAAATGGAACGGGTATAGCAGTTAAAATTAACAGCCTATCAGCCCATCTTTTCTCGTTCCGTTGCAACTTCCATCCGGGTACTTGCTTCTCTGCGCCGCTCAGCCTGGCTGGAAAGAAAGAATACATACACGAACAGCAAAATTGATATCTATAATCTCAAATTTAAATTACAGTATACAAATCATTACAGATTTACTGCATAAAATACTCCTTGCGAAATACATATAGACTTGATTTCTCTCCTTTGAAATGGGGCTGTTCTCTATTGATATACGAACTTCATTTTGTGAAGTGCATTTATTATTTAATAAGTCCTAGATTTACAGAAGGTGTAACAAGGACTACACCTGTTATGCTTAAATTATCTGGTTTCTCTCCAAATAAATACACTTGTAAAAGATAAGCTAGTACAATATTGAAGAACCTTGTAACAGCAACTCGTCCCGCTTGTTCTAGGCAGCAACTAAACTCCATTCTTCAGTACCTTCCGGCAAACAAAAATTTTAATTCCAGGTTACAATCGCTACAGCGATGAAGAAGGACCATAAGGACATTTGAACTTGAACTGAATAACGGATGTTTTCTTCACTGTTTAAAATATACGCAAAATTGGCGCGCCACGGCCACGAATCATCAGATTTGGCCACCTAAAGTCACACCTGGTGGCAAATTTTGCGTTGCCATTTCGTTGCTCTAAATTGTTCTAATTTCGACGTTCTGATTTAGAAAACTATACCCGGAAAATAGGAAAAATATAGAACGGAGGATTGTTTTACTTTTTTTCGTTTGCATGGTAATTCATCCTAGTTCTTGGTTAATTTCAATACGATGGTGCATTGTTATGTAACATACATGTAATTTACGTTTAACATTAACAAAACTAATATATTATGAGACCGTCAATGATTAGAAATGGCCACCACAAAAAAAAAAAAAATACTGTGGCCTCATTTACAGGAATTTTTAAACACTGATCACAATGGGGCAAGCCTTCCCAAAAGCTGTTATATAACCCAATATATTGTAGGACTGTTTTTCTTCTGTGTGGAATAGTACCAGAGGTTTCGATATTAGAACAACGCCAATGAGAAGAGGACAAACGATTATTATTCTGAAGAAGCCACATGGTTCTTTGAGGAATATAAAAGATATGATCATAACAACCACCGAAGAACTGAATGAGATTGTTGTGGCGTCACCAAGTGGTAAAAGACGGAAAGAATAAAATCGCATTACAAGTGCTAAGCCACCGATTAGTCCCTGTAACAGAAGTATGACTCTATGACCTTTAGGGCCAAGAAAAGATTCACCATTCCAAAGAGCTAATGGAACCAGAATCGCAACCTGGATCAGTGAACGAATCACCAGGAGTTCCCTCGTATCTATACTTCGACTTGCTCTCAAGCCAGCAAATAATATTGTGAAGAAAACTCTTGCAAGCTAGAGCGAACAACACTCCCGTCCAATTGGTGTTCTCTGGCTTCTGAATATTTGCAAACAGCTTCCGTTTTACATCTAAATTCTCTTCTTTGCTTTTAACTTGATCTTAATTTGAACTCACGTGGATCGCATGACAATCTGTCTTCCTATTATTTGTTATCGATAAAGTTACATTTTCATCCTTCTCACTTTGTTGAGCAGTCACAGGGCGATCGTTCCCTAATTATTGCACGATGCCTACTTCCTCAATCTTCTGTGCTTGCATTTCACTCTGAAACGTGGTCAGCAAATGAAATCATAAAGACTAATATGAAGTGTTATTTACGACATAACTTTGTAATGCAGAATATAATTAATAGAAGCTAAGTTATATATATTTTGAGTGAAAATTCTCTAAATAAATACAAATACTGGTAAAAGAATCGATTTCAGTTAGGTTCTTTATCAGAGTTGACCGAGAAAAATAGTGTCTACTCAGGAGCAGAACCTAATATACCAACAATGATATCTGATAATATCAAATGGATCATACAAAAATATAATGTGTTTAACATATGATGCTTAACTTTGTTTCGAATACTCTCTATATTGGTGTTCATAACTTTTCCGTAACTAATTATTAATTTCAATACCAAACAATTCACAATCACACAAGTAATATTTCCATAGCTTTGTACACTTCATTCCAAATTAGGATTTACATAATACAAACCATATTAGCACGTCAGATTTTAAATAAACATTCAATAAACTCAAATACTTATCATAATAAAACATTAATTAACTTCATAGTTCGAATTAAATCAAGCAACTACAATCCATTTGCTTAAACTTGTTTTCCATATTTTTTAAATTCGCGAACATTTCGTCTATCTCAAGCATGTCTATTTTGTAGTCTCAATAAAAAGCATTTCGGGTTGGTCTTTTCAAAGAACGACAATAATGTAATCATAAAATAATTGGGCTTAAACTTTCCTCTGAAATATTTCTATCAATAGTATAATATACTGTTAATGTTAATATATATATATATATATATCTTAAGATTACTCAATTGATAGTCGAAACAAATAATCCTTTTAAAATGCATTAGAGCTTGGAGAAATAATTTTAAAAGGTCTGTTTTAAAATCGAGGCAATTATATTAATAAATACCGGTATCTTGCCTTCGTTGATTACAGACTATAGAATCGAAAGTAACTTGTCAGGTACTTTGACATATTCCAAGAAATTTACAGCAAGAGGATTAGTTTTAGGTGTTCCGCAGGTCTCACTAATAGCTATCCGAACGTCGCTATCGGTATAAATGACGTTCCAAAACCAGCAAACATAAATATTCTCTTGTGAGCTGGTGATGTTAAAATGCTTGAGTTTAATTGTACTTAGTGTTACGATGAGCAGAATCGTCAACGAATGTATTGATTGAGGGCTTTTTATGTAGGAAGTTTCTGGTATGTAGTACATGTTGCGATCTGCAGTGACATGTTTCGACCTGTAGGCTGTAGTGAACTGAAATTAATCTGTAGTTGCTATTTGACATAAATAATTGCTTCCCCAAAACCACTCTCGTGTCTTTTACTTTGTCTTCTGTGCAACTAATCAAAGGTTTCTCTTTGTCCTGTCAATTGTATACACTCACACTAGAACCATTAAATATTAGAAATCTTATCGCCAGATCTTCTATCACAGCTTCTTAAGCGACCTCCTTCCAAAGGAAAGTACCTCAATAACATAAGCTTGAAAAAGCAGCGAAACGTCCAGCTTTTATTTTATTTATTTATTCAATTATTCTCCTTACACCCGCAACAGACAGCTATATCCGGTTATTACAGGTTTTACATGTCATAATCATATACATTTTATTAAACATGGTATAAAAAATTATATATATATATATTACTAAAAACTAGAACGTTAAAGGAACGAAAGGTTACAGTCACCATAAATATATGAGAGAAAATATGAAAGAAATAATATAAAAAAGAATATCAGAGTAATATTTGTAATAAATGAAGAGTGGATTTATTAAGATGAAAAACAGAGATACAAGTGAAGAAGATATACAAGGGTATAAAATTTTCGAGTATTATATAAAAACTTCGAACAGTCATAAATTACTTTGTGTTATAGATTTACATAAAAAAATTACATAGTTGCTAGTCCAATAATCTAATTTTAAAAAATTCTAATGTTACAAGATCAGTCTTAAAATTATTTCAAGATATATATAATTATATTCATTACAAAATCCATATTAATTAACTTATCTCATTTCCGTAACTGAAAGCCATCTTCAGTTATTCCAAGTTTTACAGAGTACAAAGGTATACAACTTTTAAACATGATGTTGAAGTACAACGATATAACAATATTACTTAAAACTGGAAAAGGTGAAAACGCAACGTTAGAAAAGTTACTGAAAATGTTAGAGAAATTCTTTTTTTAAAAAAAACTAGATAAATGTTGAAAGGAATAAAAAATTGTAATATCAAAGATAAGACACACAGTGCCATGAAGTAAAAGGCAGAGGGAGGTTACGAAGAAACTGTACATGGCTATTCCGGTTCAAAGGTAATATACACATTTTAAAACAATCTTTAGATTACTTTTTGAAGTAGATTTAGCTAAAGATTACATATTCTCCTATTCAAGTCATGTATTTAAAATGATTTGCAAGCGTTTGAGCATCTGTCTGATAAAACTTACAAAAGCTGTAAACTTCAATGCAAAAATCTATATTACAATACTATTGCCTTTGTACAGTACTATTGCGTTTGTTTACAAATCCTGGCCATCGGGGAGTTAATGTCTATCAATATATTAGAAAACTGTATGTATAATGGTAATCTCTTACTTACTAATAGTCTGCCAACATTGAAATTTATTTTTCTAACAGATCCCCGCAGTCAATATTACCATTCACTAATTTATAAAGAAATATGTGTTCCGCTATTTTTCTTGTTTTAGATAAGGAGTCGTATTGAAATTCTTCCAGTAGGCTATCATAAGAAATTCTTTTTTATATGAAGATGTTTTTTTTTTTTTTAATTTTCTGTAATAGAGGTGCCTTAATTTTTTTCCTCAATTTTTAGAGGATTTATTGAACCAAATTTCCTTGAACCAATGTTTTCCCGTTAATAAAACATTAAAAAGAAGACATCCAACACTTAACCTCAATACAAAATCAACACATGTGTTCCTTATACATTGTTTAGGGTTCTACTCATGTCATAAGGATCAGAGCATCCGTCACTAGTCACCCGGTAGTATTGTCAGCTTTTGAAAATTAGAAACTTGCTTATTTGGATTTATTTCTTTTCTGAAGCTACATCTCTCTTTCGCACTATACACATAATGACTAGAAGGTTTGCAATCAAACTTTGCTTTTACACTCCCAATCTTTGAGTCAAATATAAGATTACAGTTCGTTTAGTTGAACTCACAAGAGACCATTCTATTTTTGACAATTCGATTTCGGAAAATGTTTGCTATCACCAAATTCAGTACCCAAAGAAACCGAGAAAAACAAGTTTGTAACTGCAGACCGTAAACAAGGCCGGAGATAAAGGGGTCCAAAGTTCGAATACAGGACGCAGAAAGCGCCTATAAACACCATGCAATTTTGAAACGAGTGGAGGAATTGAAATCAAATGTGAGGTATGAGTAACGTGTGTGAAGCTCTACTGAATAGGTGTACTGTGCATCATGTCGGCCATTTTAAAAGTCGCCATAGAAGGCATGTGGCATAACATTTCAGGCTAGCTCTTTCTCAGAAATTCAAATATGAGGTTATTTGTAACCAACCCAAATTGCGTGAGAACGTATGGACCCTGGAAGTTATGAAAAGGCGAAATTAACGATTTTGGCTTCTGATTTTTTATCTTTCTTCAAATGTGCTCATTGTTGTTCCCATGTTTGACTCAACCACACAGCCATTCTTAAGGTACACAACAGATGCAATTAAACGTGCATCAGATCTGCTGTAAATGCACGATTAGCACTAATTACTCGAGAGCGTTGAATACCTTCACGTTTTATATCGGTTGTTCCTATGCACCTTTCACGACTGCTTTAACAACATAAAAGTTTCTTATCGACAGCAATAATTCGAACACTGGGCCCCCAGCATGTTCTTGGCTCATGTTACATACACTGAAATGACAGAATCCAAAACCGTTAATTCCACGTTTTCACAACTTCCAGGGTCCATACGTTCTCACGCAATTTGGGTTGGTAACAAATAAAATCATATTTGAATTTCTGGGAAAGAGCTAGCCTCAAATGATATGCCACATGCCTTCCTTCCCGTTTATTTCTTTTCGATAAATCCAATATGGCGACTTTTAAGATGGCCGACATGATGCACAGTACATCTATTCAGTAGAGCTTCACACACGTTACTCATACCTCACATTTGATTTCAATTCCTCCACTCGTTTCAAAATTACGTGGTGTTTATAAGCACTTTCTGCGTCCTGTATTCGAACTTTGGACCCATTTATCTCCGGCCCTGTTTACGGTCTGCAGCTACAAACTTGTTTTTCTCGGTTTCTTTGGGTACTGAATCTGGTGATAGCAAGCATTTTTCGAAATCGAATTGTCAAAAATAGAATGGTCCCTTTTGTCAGAGACGGGAAATAACCAATAAGCAACGCACATGAATACATGAAAGCTAGTGCTGGTATAGCGTTTTCTGTGTTGAAAAATACATTCACATGAAATAACCTATATTCTTGTGGAGAAAAGGAGAGTTTCAAATTTCAGATGAGATTGTCTTGGTTGGTGTACAGAATCTGTATCCGGACATTTTGCTTGTATTATGTATTACAAGAAAAGTAAAGTAAAGGCTCTTGGAGGAGAGAGTAGGTAAAGACATTTATGAATGTTCTAGAATACAAACATTTTCTCCGGTGTCAAAGTACCAAAGAAGAAGAAAAAATCCAGTTTTGCCACCAATAGGTAGGAACGTAACATAAGTACCTATAATTTCCTCCAGTACTAAACCAAATCAGGGCCTCTTTGAATAATTATTGTTATCGACCTAAATTGGATTTTTTATTTATTAACATAAGGAAAAGTCACCCTAGTGGTAAGGGAGAGGGGTCTTACTGGTACAGTGCCGTTAGCAGTTAGTAATGGAAATATACATTATGAGAACTATGTGGTGAGTAACATTGATGTTCGACCATTAACACATTGCAAGTACATGGCGATGAGGCAACCACTTTTTGCTGTATGTGAATTTCGACAATTAACAAAGACAAAAGAAAGATCATACTTTCAGACTCGTAAGTTTCTTTAGAATGCGTTTATTGTGTTATCAGCAAAATGAGCACACATCTCCTTAAGTACAAATTTGTCTGTATGCAGCGTAACCAACCTAGTTCGTTCGTCAGGAAATTCCTTTCTTTCTTAAAATGACCGCTTAGGGTACATTGATACACAATGGAAGTGGCACATTAGTGCGCACCAATTTGCGCCGTTTGCTGTTGTTGCAATCTGCCCCTACTCAGTTAATACAATTCTTTTCTTTCGTGTATATTATAATTTATTTTGAGAAATTAAAAAGGTTATTTCAAAGTCAATTAATTTCTTCATAAAAAAATTGGAATTGTTTTTTTATATCAGTTTACACCTTAACCGACATTTTGCCTAAACCCGCGTGTTACTAATAGAGAAACCCAAAACCCTGAAATCATAATGGCACTCAAAACATTTGGTTTTTGACCTTCATGTTGTCTAAGGATATGGAAATTACTCACTTTGAAAGCATATTTTCAAAAACGTGAGCATAAAAGCCTAGTATAGAATATGAAGCACAATAATTTTAATTATTTATTTTAATTTTTATTACCAATTATTCACAAATTGTAAGTGTTGAAACAAACTTAATTTGTTTGTTTGTAGGTAGCCCACAGGCAATGATAGAGGCAGCCTATGTAATAAACTGACAATAGAATTGTAGAATGGTAATAGAGTAGTACATTTCCTTCTTTTTAAATTAGTAAGCTTTTAAAAATGTTTAGAAATTGTTCGGGAAACAATGTTGATAAATGTTTTCATTCATGTACTCTTGTTTTTGAATAATATCTACACGTTGATTAGGATGATGAGATTTAGTATAATCTGTACTAATCTGCCCAAGTACATTGGTACAATTTGGGAACCTTCTTTAAAAATGAAATTATTTAAGGTACGCAAAAGTTAAGAAAATAGCCACGTGCTATAAAAGTAGGCAAAGAATCATAGTTTAAGTGGAATATGGAAGTATGTTGCAGCAACTGATAACAAGTCTTAATATCTTCATTTTGTAAAGAACGTCCCAATGTGCCTTGTATCTTTGTACATTGTATATATTATGTTCTGAAACGTACAAAATCAGTTTCCAATGAAAAACTTTCAGATATTCTGAATTTGACAGGTAGCACGAAATACCTCTAGTGCATTTCCATTTAGAAATGTATCACTGCTTTCCTGCACTATACGCATTCTAAAAGAATTGGAAAATATAATACAAAACTTTCACAAATAAAATTATAGAATCTTTATTAATAATATTGAACATTGTAGGGAGTGTCCTTCCCACACTTCTTCAATAGCTTTTAATATTCCTCCAGTTTCAGCTTCATATCCTCCCAAATATAAAAGTTATTTCCAGAAACACGAATGGGAAAAATGATAAAATGTAGTTCCATCCCTCTAAATTGACTCTTCCACAACCCCGAGTTTAAATTCTTGAGCTTACTTCAGACCATATTAATTGTAAATATACGAACTAACGATTTGACGCGAAGCCAAAGCTGTCACACAGAAATGTATGACATATTTTTCAACTTAATATACGAACTCAATAGATCACCGAAAACATTTTAATCATAAAATGCCATTTATAAAGTTATGACCTGACAGAAATAATATGTAATTTTCATATTTACAAAAAAACAATATCACCTTAAGTACATATTATTTAACAAGATCTACGATTACAGACAAAACAATAAGAACAGCACCTGTTATACTTAAATAATCGGGTTTCTCTCCAAATAAATACACTTGTAAAAGATAAGCAAGTACAACGTCGAAACACCTTATAATAGCAACTCGTCCAGCTTCCTCTACGCAAAGCGCTTTCGCTGTTACTATTTGCGTTAGGAGTCCAAATGTCACCATTGTAACAACGAAACACCATTCTATATTATCCTTTGGCAAACCAAAATTCTGATTCGAGATTACTATCGATGTAGCTACAATCAAGGGACATACGGACATTTGAAGAAATTGAACTGAATAATGGACATCATTATATTTCCTTCTCATTACAAAGTACAAACCATGAAAGACGGTACCCAAAATAGCTGAAACGTAACCCGATACATTGTAAGACTGGTTTTCTGCTGTGTTGAAGAGGAACGGGGGTTTTGAGATTAAAACAACGCCAACGAGAAGAGATGAAACTATTATAATTCTGAAGAAACCACAGAATTCTTTGAGGAATATAGAAGATATTATCATTACAACCACGACAGAACTGAAGAACAGAGCGGTGGCGTCACCAAGTGGTAAAAGACGTAAAGAATAAAATCGCATTATAACGGATAAGCCGCCAAAAATTCCCTGTAACATGAGCATGATTCTAAGTCCTTTAGGGCCAAGAAGAGACTCTCCCCGATAGAAAGCCAATGGAAGGTAAGTCACAACTAGCATCAGGGAATAAATTAATAGGAGCTCCATCGTACCTATCCCTCGACTTGCTCTCAAGCCAACAGAATATATCGTCAAGAAAACTGCTCCAGCTAAAGCCAACGTCACTCCCTTCCAATTGATCTTCTCTGGTTCTAGAAAATTTGGAGACCATTTTCGTTTTACATCTAAATTCTTTTCTTTGATGTTACCTTCTACTTGTTCTGAACTAACGTGGATCACATTACAATCTATCTTCCTATTATTGATAATCGAGAAAATTACATTTTCATCCTTCTCACTTTGTTGAGCAGTCACAGGACGATCGTTGCGCAATTGCTGTACGATGCTCACGTCCTCAATCTTCTGTGCTTTCATTTCAATCTGGAACAAAGTCAGTAAATGAAACCATAAACTTTAATATAAGTATTGTTTACTACATAACTTACATGTTAATTTTTAATGTTCATATGCAGAAGTAAATATATACATCTTGTGAGGATTACCCAATTGATAATCGACATAGGCGTGTGCGCAAGGGAAGGGGGCAGAGGTGGTAACTGTACCCCAATTCAGTATAAAAATTGAAATAAAAAATAGTTGAGAGACAGACACGCAATACAGTCAGTCCCATACGCGGGAGTAGGGTAGGGGAAGAAAAGTCGTCGTTTCCGAAATCCTAAGAAATCGCGGAAAGTCGTGGCCCGGTCCCCGTCAAGTTTCTAGCTAGAAAAGGTATACATTAATAAATTTGAAATGCAAAATAAATCTCTAAAATAAAATGCAATGTGAACTAGACTAATGAAAAAGTGTTTAAACTTCTGCCTCAGTATCTTTGCGTCAGGAAGAGCTAGCTCGTAATACGTTTTGCCTTTCGTTTCGCCTTGCGTCATGTTTTTCATTGCTGATATGATAGGGTAAATTTGATTACTCTTATTTCGCAGTTTCCTTCTCACATGTACATTTCTTCTTATTATTATTTCGTGTTTTAATGCACTTTCTTCTTTAGAAAGTTACTGCTTCCCGTTTTGTGACTTTCTAACGTGTTTTTGCTGTTAACCAGGTAACTTAGATTCCACATTATATTTCATTTATGTAAATTGGATTTTAAGTTTCGAGTTCATCTTGTTCTTTGTTTGTTTGTTGTTTTTTACTTGCCCCTTCCCTTAGAAACTTAGGTTTTAATTTTTACCAACATTCCAAGATCCTGATATTGTGTTTGCATTTTGCATCTCCTTTCACGAAACTTTGATTTGCCCCTCCAATTTTTTTTCGTGCGGACCTGAATATAATGTGGTAGAAATTACTGAAAAATTATAAGAAATATATTTTAAATATGCATATATGTGAACACAGAAATAATTGTAGTTAAAAAGGACGCATACCCTTCCCCCTAACATTTGGGAAAACTAATTCAGAACCTATGTTAATAGACCCTTTCACATAAGGTGAGATAAAGCTGGGTAAACAAACTATAAGGTAATCAAAAAGTTTTTGCCGTTTTTGACGTCCCATTAATCATGCGCTCACAGAGAGGAAATGAAATGACGCATGTGTCTACCAAGCGATCGGGATTAGTCTGACCATCGAATTTCAGTGGGCCTGTCAGCTGCCGCTTCAAAAACCTTCTCAATGCTCTACCTCTAAGTTACAGACGCTCAGTCAGTCTGCGTGTAAAACACGTTAACACCCGATCTAGAAATTTTCCTATGGGGAGACAAAGTTAAATTTTGCCGCCCTTTCCATCGTTTTCTAGCCAAACATCACGACCTGCCGACGCGACGGCCACTACATTGACTCGCATCACGTAGTGTACTTTTGTTATCTTCTCTGGAGCCTGTCGTGGCATCGCTATTACTAACACTAGTAAGGCAGTAGCCCTGCCTATCTGATTTGACTCGCAGTTTTGAATTTTAGAGATGAAGGTAGGTTGTAAGGTCTTAGCATGCTGGTATTTTGAAAATTTTGAACACATTTAGGTCAATTTCAATTTAATATCCTATGTTACTTCCTTTTTAGGAGCTTTCATTTTTTATTTTTAGTTGTTTGCCGCCCTCTAAACATGTCGCCCGGGACGCTTGCCCCCTTTCCCTCCCCCTTCCCTACATCCGACACTGCTAACACCTAAACTAAAATCTGGCCTAGAGATAAAATGACTTCAGATCGGGCCAGTGTGCGAATTAGCGGGGGGCATGCCCGGGATTTTTCCCTTACAAATAATTTTCCCACCCTGACAAATTTACTTTTTGTCCCTGCGAGGGATAAATTTCTTCCCCCTAGAAAATGTTTCGATCAAGATCAGATAGAGAATCGGAACATCTTTATTTGGCAGAAGTTGAAACTATTTTCATGGAAGTGACAAGGATATATGAACTTTTACTAGCAGCTAAGAAGCCTATTTGGGAGCCATTTCTTTTGTGATGTTCAAGACATACAGTCCCATTTTCCAGTAGGGGGTTACTAAATCGTTCACATTAATGTACTTCGTAAACATCGCAAAACAAATGGCTTCCAAATAGGCTTCTTAGCTGCTTGTATAAGTTCATAATAATATCCTTGTCACTTCCATGTAAATACAGGGTGGTTCTCGAAATCAGTAACAGGGCCATAACTCAGCTGCTAGTGCACAGATATCTTTGAAACAAAAAATGTCAATACCAAAATGCATGTACAGAATCACGTGTTGATGCTTTTGAAACCAGTGGCGTCTCGAGAATACCTCTACGGCGGGAAACTTCAAAATTTTAAATAGAAACAATGGTTGATTTTGCTTTCTTTGAAACAAACACGATATTTTGAACAACTTTCAGATGAAACATTGTTTAATATCTCGTAACGTTTGGCAACTACAAGAGTTAATTAGAAGGTCAACAGTTAACTTATCAAGTAGCTCTTATAACTGGCGATATTTAAACATGTTTCATCTCAAAGCTGTTCAAAATTTCGTGTTTGTTTCAAAGGAAACAAAATCAACAACTGTTTTTTTTTATTTCTCCCCCCCCCCGCAACAGTATTCGCGGGACGCCTCTGTTTTCGAAAATTTCACCGTTTGATTCCGCATATCCCATTTAGTATTTCACTTTAGTTTGGAGCCTTTATTTACTATTTTCTTTGAGTTACAGCATCCAAAAGGCCCAGAAAACCATCTACACCATATTAATTTTGACTATCAATTATGTGTTCCAGTTGGCAAACGGCATGAGCAATGAAAAAGTGTTTCCTCTAGAAGTTGTTCAAAATTTAGCGCTTAATTCAATTGAAGCAAAATCAACCCCTGTTGCCATTTAAAATGTTGAAGTTGCCCCCTCCCTGTAGAGGTATTCTCGAGACGCCCCTGATTTCAGAAGCATTACCACGTGATTCTGCACATGTAGTTTGGTATTAACATTCTTTGTTTCAAAGATATCTGTGCACTAGGAGCTGAGATATGGCCTGGCACTGTTACAGATTTCGAGAACTTCGCTATATATAAATAATAAATAAATAAATCACAGCCATATTCAATCCACTACTGGATGAGGCCTCTTCCCGAAGGGAGGAGTTGATCTACTGCTCCCACGCTGACCAGACGAGTTGGGAGAGGAGAGTCGAAGCTCTCACTGTGATCGCCACTGCCTTTTATTCACAGCAGCTCCCCAATTGTCCTCACGATGCTGGGTCAACACCGAAACTTTTGAGCTCCCACCGGGAATCGAACCCGGGACCGCTCGCACTGAAGGCGAGCGCGCTACCGACTAGGCTACGCAGGAGCTCACTCTATATGTATATATAGGGCCCTTAAAACGTCCAAAACTATATTTCAAGGAGATTTATTTCGAATACCAATAGCTGTAGAGCTTGCGGTCCATCGTCTCGTCAAAGAAAACCGGACCTGCTCGTTCGGAAAATGTACATGTTAGAAGTGATGGGAAAGTGCATGAGGGATTCCCGAGAGAAATAAGGGATTCCCCAAGAATTGAACAGCGAAATTGGGCCGATGAGAGCATGTAGAGAATGACTTAGTACCAGAGAAAATACTACGTTGATTGCAAGTCGATATCTCACGCAGGTGCAAGATGGAAAAGGAATACAGAATGTTATGCATGGTTGCATAATAGCAGAATGTATTTAAGACGGTCTTCTATTTCTGCCAGAGCTAGAAAGTTTACTGTTGGTGGTTATGGACAGAAAATTGCTACCGAATATCTTCATTTTCTAAGGAACTGGATATCTTTAATAGAAAAGAAAAGTTTTGGAGTATCATAAGAAGTTTATGCATGGGTTGAAATACTTAGAACGTACATTTGTCTCCTAGTTTTTCAGAAATAAATTATTAAAAAATAAATAAAATTATTATTTTTTCTCCAAATTACAATATGTCTAACTTTGCAACCACTTACGCTAGAAAGATCAACTTTTTTTTGTTTTATTCCTTGTGAACAAACGATTCTAATAATTTTAATTGCAATCATATCCTATACACCAATAAAAAAATAGTATTTTTACATAGCTATTCCAGTCCACCTGTCAAAGGTTTGGTGAGAGTAAGCCAGCCGCGCCCCGCCCCTGTCTTCGCTTTTAGTCCGAGGAAAAAAAGAAGGGAGGGGACTACACAAATCCCCTCTTTATTCAGCTTCTACAACAGGTGCCGACGCGAATGTAAACATGCTGTTTTAGAAAACAGCACATACCTAAAAATTTTATGTAGTGAAGGTGAGATATGAGAATTTTGTAACAGTCCCTATAGCAACATCATATTTGGAATGGGGTGATATTTGGAAGAGTTGCAAGGTCTATTGTGTGGTTTCCTGGAAAAAATAAAATCTAATTTAGTTTAAAGTTATATGAAAACTCTTTTTTTCTGATTTATATGTAAAAAATATATCCTAACGTTACTTTTACTCTCACTAACGAACATCTTACTGCCTGTGTTCATCAATATTCATGTGCCTAATATAGGCTGCAGCCGCAGCAGATATATCTATAGAGAAGTTCTGCCTTTTTATTCTTGGAAAAACTGTGAGTAATGGAGACATGTAAACAGAAGTACTACTGCATGTCACAAGGCCTGAAACCCTGGAATAACCTATAACTTTGACCCTAAAACTGGCAGGTCCTTTCAAGTCGCTTTGTATTCTCCATTCGTGTCCCGCCTAGATTTTAGTAACTACAAGTCTGACAGAGATGATTTTTACACCGTTAGATTCGTCATGGTCTGCAATGGTGAGGAAAGCTATGAATGTGACTAGAACTGGCAAGTCCTTTCGAATCGCTTAGTACGCGTATTCTCCATTTGTAACCCTACTAGATCTCAGTAGCCACAAGTTCGACAGAGATAAGCCATACACCGTTGGATTAGTCATGGACACCGGTGGGTAAATCTATGAATTTGACTAAAACTGGCAGGCCCCGGAATTCGCTTAGTAAACTCCATTTGTTCCTACGACTTTGAAGTTTTATTGGGGGATATGTTATAAGTCGAATTTATACGGTGGCGCTTTGGTTTTATTTATAATAAAACTATTACTCAGTTTTTTTTTAGATTATTGGGCTAGGAATTGTTAGATTACAATCTACCTTTGACTTCAGTGGATGGAAAATACAACTATTTTTAATTTAGTAAAATCTGTCACTACTCCTTCCCTGCAAGACAATTATGCAGAGAAAATGATTGATCTAAATTACTTCTGATAGCTAGCTGATAGGCAGATAGACAAACATTCTAAATTATGTTTTCGAATTCCAAAAAAAATCATCTACCATCACTTTGCCCTGGTTATTATTAGGAGAGAAATTAAACAGGCGTTGGAAAAAGGTAATTACTCTTTTTAAGAATAAGAGTACAAAGCCAGGGAGGGAAAAATGGCCCTATTAGCTATACTTAGTAGCTCCCATACATAACAAACCTTTATGAGTTGAAAAAAAAATCAGAAAGTAATGCGTCCTCCGAAAAAAAAAATCAATTATTACTGGCCTATTTTTACAACTACGCTATTGTAAAAGTCTGTATAACTCAGCTCACTTTTAAGTCTATCTTATGTGGACAACGTTACATTAGCATTAAACACATCCTGTATACGGGGTAGTTCTCAACCTTTGTACCAGGGCTTTCGGCTCCTATTGCACATATGGTAGAGCTTTGCAATAAAAAAATGTACATATCAAAGTGCATGTGCAGAATCACATGATGATGTTGCTGAAAGCAGTGGCGTCCCGGGAATACATCTACGGGA
>JAGDQP010009844.1:22839-35990 GCA_022664845.1 Lepisma saccharinum | reverse complement strand
GCTAGACTTGTATATTAGAGGTCTGCACGGGCTCGGGCCATAAATTGCCAGAACTTCTCGTGTTCTTGTTGGACCTGGGCTTATTGTAATTATTTTTTCCCAACTGGGCCAGGGCAAGAACTGTATGTTTGGGCCAGGGCAAGAACTGTATGTTTGGGCCAGGGCAAGAACTGTATGCCAGGGCCAAGGCAAGAACTGTATGCCAGGGCCAGGGCAAGAAATGATGTACAATCTCAGGCCTGAGTTTAATTTAAAGTTAATTGAAAACTCTCTTTATCTGATTTGTATAAAAAATGTCCTAACGTCACTTTTACTCTCAATAACGAACATCACTGTATGTGTTTATCAATACTCATGTGCCTAATAGCGGTTGTAGAAGCAGCAGATGAACCTATAGAGAAGTTCTGCCTTTTTATTCTTGGAAAAACTGTGAATAGAGGAGGCATGTAAACAGAAGTACTATTGCATGTCACAAATGGAATAACATATAACTTTGACCATAAAACTGGCAGGTCCTTTCCAGTCACTTTGTATTCTCCATTTGTGCCCCTCCTAGATCTTAGTAACTATAAGTCCGACAGAGATGATTTATACACAGCTGGATTAATCATGGTCTACAATGGCAAGGAAAACTATGAATGTGACTCTAAAATTAGCAGGTCCTTTTGAATCGCTTAGTATTCTCCATTTGTGACCCTACTAGATCTCAGTAGCCACAAGTTCGACAGAGATAAGCCATACACCGTTGGATTAGTAATGGACACTGGTGGGAAAATCTATGACTGACTAAAACTGGCAGGCCACGGCATTCGCTTAGTAATCTCCATTTGTTCCGATCACTTTGAGTTTTTTTTAAATACGTTATAATTCGAATTTATACGGAGGCGTTTTGGTTTTGTTTATAATAAAACCATTACTTAATATTTTACGTTATTAGGCTAGGAATTGTTAGGTTACATTCTACCTTTGATTTCAGTGGATGGAAAATACTATTTTTAAGTGAGTAAAATATTTCACTCCAGCTAATGATTTTTTGTTTGTTTGTTTGTTTCTCTTCCGAGGAAGTATTTTAACTACTCCTTCCCTGCAAGACAATTATGCAGAGAAAATGGTTCATCTAAATTACTTCTGATAGCCAGCTGATAGGGAGATAGACAAACATTCTAAATTATGTCTTCGAATTCCAAAAAAATCATCTATCATAACTTTGCCATATGGTCATTATTAGGAGAGAAATTAAACAGGCGTTGGAAAAATGTAATTAATATTTAGGTCCTTTCGGGCGGGAGGGAAAAGACTGCATTACGAAGTCGAGTAACTCTTTGAGGGACCTGCAACCTTATTTCGGGTAATAATTTTTCTGAGTTAATTTTACTATGTATTAGTTTGTGTAGAAATTATAATAGAAAATTAACTCTTGTATTTTAACTCATTCAGCGCGCAAGTACAGAGAATAAAATTATCTAGCGTTGGGTCTTAGGTAGCCCTGTGTGAATTGTTGAAGTGCATAATTGACGTATTATTAGGATTAAAGTGTTGCTCCGTAGTGTAGTAGCTAAAGCAACGGATAATAAATCACAACGTTGCAGGTTCGAATCCATCCACAGATACGTGGAAAAATTTTCGATTATAAATGAAGACGAGAGAGTAAAACATGTCATTGAATAAAGGCATAATGTAATCAAGGTCCAGTTTTTTTCTAAAACTAGTGTAAAAATATGCATAATTCTGTTTACTAAAATAGTAAATTTCCTCAGTATGCAACTTGGTACTATTTTGAGTGCATACAACTGAAAAATAAGTTGGGCTAACATTGGGCCACATGTACATTGGAATTACCATATAGTTTGCTCTACGTTGATCTTCGCTTTTAGGGCCAACGTTATCGCTAACGATAAGGCCAGCGGCCAACGACCAAATAGTACGTAGGTCGAACAGTACTAAAAAACGTTAATCTAACGTTAAAACGTACAATCAGATTTTCAATGGCCCAACAAGAATTTGCTACTTGGGGTACACACGGTTTTGTATTATATTTGTTGTTACTAATACAATTTGCAATATAATTACTATGAAAATTTCCATATTACTATTGAGTTGATCCTTTATAATGCGGCCCTCGCTCTCTTCCTGATTAGTCAATTTGGCCAGCTGCCAAAAAAGGTTGGAGACCCCCTGGAGTAGACTATAACGTTTTTCCGAATGATGATTGAATTAGCTGTTTGGGAAGATTGCTCGTTAGTATTCACAGTGCAATGTAAATATTATACTTGTTAATAATTGCTCTGGGATAAATAGCTACTACTGAACTATGATATATGCAGCAAACGCAAGTTTGCTGTAAGATTAGAAATTATATTTTACAGCTGTAAGTAATGCTTTTGTTACAGTACTACACAAATCTGCTTTATGTGATAAATAGTGCAAAAAATACAGAAGAGGTATAGAATAGAGTGGAGACAATACACGGTCAGGAAAGTCGAAATAATATATTGCATTATACTAGAATAATAACTTCTATGGGGAAGCAGAGGCGGGGGGAGGCAATCTTCCTCCATTCACCACGTCCACCCTCTTAGTATTGAACCATTGAGGAAGAACACAAACTCTACAGAATTAGCCATTTTTCGCAGGAAACCGGTCGAGAACCTGTTTGATTCAAGCGGTACACACATACTTATTCAGACATTCGCTTCTCTAATGTCCACCTTCCACTGCCAGGCCTAGAGTGGGGCGTGGCGTACCCTCATCAAACCTTTTAGAGATGGACTAGAATAGCTATATAAAAATACTATTTTTTTATTTGTGTATCGGATATGTTTGCAATTAAAATTATTAGAATCGTTTCTTCACAAGGAATAAAACAAAAAAAAAGTTGATCTTTCTAGCGTAATTGGTTGCAACGTTAGTCATATTGTAATTTAGAGAAAACAAAATAATTTTATTTATTTTTTAATAATTTATTTCTGAAAAACTAGGTAACAAATGTACGTTCTAAGTATTTCAACTCATTCATAAACTTCTGAAGAATGCTCCAAAACTTTTCTTTTCTATTAAAGATATCCATTTCCTTAGAAAATGAAGATATTCGGTATCATTTTTCTGTCCATAAGCACCAACAGTAAATTTTCTAGCTCTGAGAGAAGTAGAAGACCCCGTTAAAGGCGATTTATTTCGAAAACCAGTAGCTGTAGAGCTTGCGGTCCATCGTTTCGCCAAAGAAATCAGACTTGCTCGTTCAGAAAATGCATGTCAGAAGTGATGGGAAAATGTGGGAGGGATCCCCGAGTGAAATTATGCAACCACATTCTTTATTTCTTCCCCATCTTCAATCAGTTTGAGGTATCACCTTGGAATCAACGTGGTGTTGTTCTCTGATAGGAAGTCATCCTCTACTTGCTCTGTTCGATCTACATTTGCCGTGAAATTCTTGGGGAATCCTCCACTCCAATCAGGGAATCCCTCGCGCACTTTCCCGTCACTGCTGACATGTGCATTTTCTGAACGAGAAGGTGATTTCTTTGACGAAACGACGAGCCGCCAGCTCTACAGCTATTAGTATTCGAAATAAATCGCCCTAAAAATACAGCTTTGGATATCTTTGGGGTCCTCTAGCGGTGAAACTACCCATGATAGGGCGCGTGAAGATATGAACTCTTTTCTTTGTTTTGACATGAGGATTCATCTCCCGAAGTTTGTACCAGAGGTTCTGAAACACCCTGTATATAAAGTTTAATTCGCACACTGCTTTCTGTACCCTGTCTGTTAAGCAGACTATTGTTTTAATGATAGCAAATAGGAAGAAACTGATTAAGGTCCGGATACTCCAAGTTACTTGACCGTTTTTAATTTACTGCAACACAACATTCTAGCACAGCATTTTCGTATCATATGCACTTTTGTTAATTATGGCACACGCCACTTAGAGTTTAATAATTTTGTTCTCGGATCTTCACTATTTTCATCACCTTCACTTCCGGTAACTATAACAATGTGCAAACTGCTGTTTAAAGTGTTCTTGTGTTATTTTGTTGATCCTACTACGTGCACTTCAATATGTTGGCATAAACTGCACCCTAAATTCATAGTGCAAAGTTACTTGTGTTTTGTTTTCAAATAAATCTAATAGTTTAGTGGTGAGTCTACATTAGGCCAATTTTTGTGCAGAAACATATTGACAAAGGCTGTCTTCAAACCGCGACAATCCATACCGTTTCTTTACTACACAGAGATTTGAAAACTGAAAAGAAGACAAGTAGAATATATGTATCATTACTTAAAGCACAAATTACTGTATATGTTGGTACGATGCGTTGCAATAGATTCAAATTCATTTTTTTGAAGCTGAAATTATTGGTATTCTATATACTGTCTCAATCAGTTTCCAAGTTACTATTACCATCGTTCACAGCGTTGCCAGATACTAACAACTAAAATTATGTTAGCTTTGTGGGTTAAACTTCGAGATTCTGTGGTGATAAGCTTCAAAATAGCCTAATGTTTTTAAGCATATGTTTATTAAATGTATTGTTAAAATATATGCATGTATTTTTTGCCAAGCACATTAAAGTAATATTGGAAATTATATTTTGAATTATATAAAAATTTATAACATCGATGAAAACATTTACAAAATAACCTCCTGACGTTAAAAGTCTTGGCAGTATATAAAGGAAACCATTTCCAATCATTCTCCAGAAGAAAAAAAAAGTTTTTAAATGCACCGAATATGTTTCATGTTTTGTGAGAACATATTTAAACACCACAATGACGTAATTACAGTTATCATTATCTGGTAATCTTATAGACAGTTATAGCAGTAACACTGTAAATTGATTGAGACAGGACAAATCATATTAATCATTTCGCGTATTTTAGAAGCTCTTTTTAAATTTAAACTAACATTGTGCCAACAAATAAACTAATTTGTACAGTAAGTAATGACGCGCCTTTGTCTGGTTATTCTGTCTTCAAATTTCAAAGTAGCAAAGAAACAACCAAAGAGTTCGCTGTTCTGAGACAGACCTCACTGACAGAAATTTAGCCTAGTGTGAACTGACCATAATATGTTTTTCATTAACTTATTCAGCTTAGAAGTACATACCCAAGCAAGTTGTTCTGTGTGGAATTCAGTGGACAACAGGAGAAATGTTTCTGCGAGATTAACCTTTACTAAAATCAGTCCTGTTCGTGTTCAATAACACATTCAATGATTAGTCAATTATATGCTTGATGAGCTGACCATAAACGCATATGTATTTAATGACCCTGTTGCATACTCAGCAACAAAAGTGAACCGTCTAGTGTTTGAACATCTAGGCATTTTCCCTTTTATCTGAACAAGGACGAAAAGTTCTGCACTCCATATCTATGTATGCGTTCTCTGTGACGTGTTACATAACGTATGTTAGACGTTTTCGAAATGATTACTCCTTTCATATAGTTTTTGTGTGTGTCAATACGTAGGAAATTAAAGCTTGTTTTAGTTCCCGATGCAGGTGGTCAAACCGCGAACTAACGTATCAACAGATTCAGACTTACTAAAAGTCGGTAGTGAAAGCTTTGGTGCTAACTGAAGAAGTTTAGTGTCAGTTATTATACAAGACCTGAAGTGCTTTATGTAGGTGTCTTATATTCTCCTGGTTAATGGCCAGATGATAATAATAATAATTTGACAGGGAATACAAACATTATGGTAATCGTTTTGGCCAGAGTGTTAAGAAACTAATTGTGAAAAGAGCATTGAAATATCTGCTTTCAATCCTCCCTCCCTTTTTCGCGGCCGATTGATTAGGATATTATAGAAAACAAGGAGAGAGAGTAGACACGACACACAAAATGGCAACGAACAGAAAAAATGAGTATAAAGTAGTAGTATGTGTAGGCTTGCCTGTTCATTTCTTTGTTAAATGTAAATAGTTGATAGCGAAACACGAAATCAGTTATTCTCTTGTTCCGGTTTAACCAGCTTAAGAGTGCAGCAACTTATTATTTCCAGTCGGGTAGAAGACGTGACATCAGTGCCAGGGATTCTGCCACTATTTTTAGTTTCGGGGGAAAGTAAGTCAAAACAAAGTTAGAAGGTGAGTTTAAATTTGCAAGGCTTCAATAGATTTTTAACAGTAAATATTTTAAAGATGGGTTGTGTGCTCGACAACTTCGACGAGCAACACATCCGTTGGGGGGGGGGGGGGCTGGCAGAATTCCTGATCAGGGCTTAGCTGGCAAGCGCGTGATCACGCAGTGTTGGAATGCTAGTATCTTGCGTGTTTGTATGTACTGAATTGAGTAGAAATGCAAAAGAACCGTGAAATTCATTCATATTCAGTGCAAAAACGAAGATCGTATTTGTTTTAAGGTGCTCTGATACTCTAAACTTCCTCAAATGTTAGCTGATTTAAAAAACATTGCAATGCATTTAACAATTTTCTCCCTTATTTTAAATGTTACAAACTTCAAATTTTACCCAGATCTAGAGGAGATACATATCTATGAATGGTATGTCTCACAATTTCAATATACTCAATAAATCAGTGCCGGTTTTTTACTTTAAGAAAGCGTCAACGTCGCATTGCAACTATTTCATCTGCACACCTGCTGTTGAAATCTTGACAATGGTTGGTGACTCACGAACCCTGCTTGCTTCTAGCGCGGGCGGTGAGCGATACGGTCACTCGACACTCCCTCTCTTTAGTTGCTTCGTTTTATTTACATGGACCACGTGGATAACAATGAAAATATTTTCAGTGGGAAATGGAAACGGAAAGCTCGTTATTCTTGCCGACCGAAGAAGAAGATTCGTAAGGGATTTTTGCTTCAGAAACGTAAGAAGCTAGAAGAAAGCAGCAGTGGAAAGTGTACTGTATAAATTATTTTTGTTAATGAATATTAATCATCATGGGATATACAATGAATTATTTTAATTTTATGTATGGCCTTTAGACATCTACAGCTCAGGCCAGGATAGGGGAATGGAAATGATTCGGGAAGGTGTCGACCACGGACTCTGCTGAAGGTGCCATCCCGGCATTTGCCTGGTGTGACTGAGGAAAACCCGTGAGAAAACCTCAGTGAGGATGGCCGAATGCTACACCAACGCTCTACCACTGAGCTACGGTAGCTTCGTTCGGATTCACAAGCAACGCTTTTTTTTAAGCTACGGTAGGTATGGAAGTGAACCCCGGTCATATTGAAAATACTGGAACCTTTGTGTGTCTACAGCTAGCAACCAATTCTGAAAGTGCGACAGGAGGCGACAATGATTTTTATTTTTTACCTCTTTTTTTCCTCTTATTATTGAATCCAATATGACCGGCTAAAGTAGAGGCCTATGTATGATGAAAGTATGCCCAACCCACACGCATAGTTTTCGGGGTCGATGAGATGAATAGCAACACTGTTGATGCAGTGTAAGTAGTAGTTGTAATAGTAATAGTATTCGTAGTAGTTGAGGAGTTCTTTTTTTTTTTTTTAGGAACATTTCCATTTTGGTTGCTCAGTGAGCATATCTGTCTTCTGGTTTATTTTTCACTAATGCCTTGTTTAGATTACTAACATTTTACGATGGTAAAACTTATGGGTAAAACTAACTTGCGTTCAGACTACCGAACTTAACTTGGTTATCGTGCTTGTACTACCATTGTCTGTAAAGAAACAGGCTGAGGTTTTCGTGGTTGAGTAAACAATCTGCTTGTTACACGGGAGAGGATTAAATTATAAAAAAATTAAACACAAATGAATTGATTGTAGCGTCACATTTTGTAGATTAGTTCTGCCATCATTCTTTTATATTTTAAAAGTAGTAAGCACCACTATTATACTATATATTTCGATAAAGAAAGAAATAAAGTCACGAAGTGATTCGTGCCTAGTAACTAACTTGCGTTTAGACAGTCGTTTCTTACTAACGTTACAAGATAACCATCGTTAGTTGACGCTAGTTAAATTTGAAACCCGCGTTAACGGTAACTACTGTTTACATTACTAAAATTAACTCGGTTTATGTTGACCATTGTAAAATGTTAGTAATGTAAACAAGGCATTTGCGACCAAAATGAAAAAAAAAAAAAATGCTCTTCAGTTGCTGTAGTCCAAAATCCCTCGCTGCCGCAGTGTCCAGGTGTTGGAAACTACAGGGGTCTGGGGGCGCACCCCCAGCGAGAAAAGCGAGTAACAAAATTATATATTTTTTAGTAACAGTATCCGTCCTTATTTCTAATGTTAATAAATAGCCAGTTAGCATTACGTTTTATATCATTCTCGAAAAACTTAAAGACATGTAACAATGAGTAATGTTCGCAATTCAATTTCGATCTCAATCCTAATATAGAGAAAGCTTGTAAAAAAAAAATGTTTCATTATTATGTCTTGATCTTGGTTTGCTCATTACTATACGGTACATTGAAGACCAAGACTAGATATGCAAGAGCATACTAGTCTTGGTGCTGATCTTGTTTTGTTTATCACTAGAAACGATATAGTTTCGCTATTTTTCAAGATGTAAAGGTGTTTCTAGGCTATACTTATAATATTTCTGAAAACGACATTGTCACGATTTTTTTATACTTTACGAGAAAATGATGATGAATATCAAGAGTATCATTTTTTTTTAAAAGAAATGTTAGATATCTTTTTGACTACTAACTGGAAAAGAAGAACAATTCCTCCCTCGAACAAGCGGGAATACGCTCCTGGCTCATAAAATCCAGTAAAAACGAAATTAGTATGTTTCATGAAGACATTATAATAATTTCTAAAATAGTAATTTTGACAAAACGGTAGTAAAATTGATTCATTAACCATATTTATGACGACCAGTACTTGGCCAAAGGGCAATATATCTACAAATTTTAGTGATTACACTGTTCTTGTTTGCCTATTATATTTAAGACACTCACTTTGGCTGAAAATAAGAAACGACATACTTCTCGATTTCTATGTTAACGATTGCAATTTGCGGTAATTGAACTAAATCAGTCTGATATTTTTTTTTCTCTTTCGGCATCGCCCAGCTCCAAAGTAGGCATTGATCAAGATACGTTTACAGAAAATTCTTTCGAGCTTCGGCGTAAGGAATTACCTCGAAAATATTATGTTTATTATTTTCTCCAAATATTGTATACGTCCGATTTATCACATTTTGAAACATGATATAGAAACAACTATTTGAATACTGGGTCCAATTCAATCAGACTACGAAATGTCCCCACAACTGCTTCAGGCCTTTCTTTCATTCTTTGCTACACAGCGGGGGGTGGGGCGCGGAGGGCTCAGTGGTAGAGCGCTCACCTCCAATACTTAGGCCCTTTTCACACGCAGCCACCAGAAAATTTGGTGCAGCTTCTCGTTTTGTCCCTTTTCACACGAAGCCACGATGGTCGCGCCACCAACCGTGCCACCAGTTCGAAAATGGAGCTGGAAGAAGCAGCTACTGTTTCTCTGTTCTCACGTTTACGTAAACGCCGAAAGTGGAGAAAATGAAAATTTTGGGTGCATCCATTATTACAAGACCGATCAACGAAAGGAATATTCTACACACTTTACAGTAACCTGCGACAGAATTCGAATAATGTTTTTAATTTCACGCGGATGGGCATTGCAAATTTTGATGAGTTGCTACAATATTTAAATGATAAACTAAATGGTGTGGATACGAACATGAGAGTCAGCATAGTCGATACAAAATAATTTATAGGGAGACAGGCTATCACACAGTCAAACAGAGACAGAAAACTGATCTAACGTTTTCATGCTTTCAAAATGAATAAATTAGCTTAGAAATTGATATAACCTCTGTTAACGAGTTACAGCCCGTCACCGAGAAAAAGAAGTTCTTTTCTACTGCAATACGTGCCATAGTAATTGAACGAAACATTGGAGGCTGCGCCCCTATAGGGTAATTTTGCCCTTTTATTGTAACACACTCGTGATGCTACATCTACATACCAAATTTCGTTTTTCTCGCTTCAGTGATTTGAAAAATTTGTTTTTGGATGGCCATTTTGGATTAAAGATGGCGACTTTTTCAACATTTTCTTATATTGTCGTGATCTACTCGTAATAGTACACCTTCATACCAAATTTTATTTCTCTTGCTCGAACGGTGTTGAAAATGGCTTCTGGGCAGCCATTTGGAAACCAAGATGGCTACTTTTTCAAAATGTGATATTTTCCTAAACTACTCTTGATAACACACCTTTGTGTCAAATTTCATATCTTTAGCTGCAACGGTGTTGAAAATGAATTTTTGGGGTCCGCCATTTTGGAGCCAAGACGAGATCTTTGGATATATTTTGTAATATTTTCGTAACCTACTGGTAATCGTGTACCGTCATACCAAAATTTAGTGTTTGTAGCTCCAGCTTTTTAGTCTGTGTATTCTATACAACAATGAGTTTTGCGGCAATTTTGGATCCAAGATGGCGGCTTTTCCAAAATTTTGTAATATTTGCTTCAATTACCTTCATACTAAATTTCGTTTTCGTAGCTCCAGCCGTTTAGGCTGTGTAACGGCTACTCAAAACTTTCGTTTTTTAGGTGAGACATACTAGTTCTTGCAGATTGATTTTTTTCAGTCTTAAGAACGAAAAGTGATGATAGAAAGTTACATACAACAACAAATGTTTATATTGATGAGGATCAAAGCTAAGGACTATTTTCACATGACAATAACTTGTAGCGAGATGTTTACTGTATACCAGCGGCCGCCTATTCTGACACGAAATTTTCCACTGAGCGGCCGTAGCTCAGTTCGCACTCAGGAGGTATTGGGTTCATTTTCAGCGGCTGACCATCTTGACTGCAGTTTTCCAGATTGTTCTTTTGTCACACCAGGCAAATTCTGGGTTGGTACCTTCAACTTAGGCTCTGGCTGATAGCTCCCGCTCTGTTCCTTCCCTTATCCCGGTTTAAGCCTTAGATACCTGAAGGCTATTAATAAATTTAACTTCAACAAAGGTTTTTCCAGGATTTTTTCCTCAGTAGTACCAGATAAATGCCGGGATGATATCTACAAGCTAGGCCCTGAACGACTACCTCACAACATCCTTTGCCCTATCCTATCCAGATCCGAGCCTGAAATGCCAAAAGGTCATAAATAAATTATATCAATTTAATCTATATCTATACAAATATATTATATACAAATATATATATTATATACAATTATATCTATACAAATGTAAAATTTGCCAAATTCATTTTTCTCTGCAGGCGAGGCATCTTCTTTATTTATAAAAATGTTTACAAGCTCCTCCCAGCATCTCGGCTTCAATTTTCTGTTCGAATATTCTTCAGCAGTAATTTCACATACTGCAGTCCTTGACTGAACTTCGGTTATGAAGTTTTCTGTGTCGAAGTGTGCGTTTTCTACTTCGATATTCATGTTTAAAATGCAAAATTGTCAAATTGGTGACTCGTAAAATCGCTCTAGTCTGAAAGCTTCATTGGAGACAATCGAACGACGTGGTGGATCTGAAAACTTGGTGGCTTGAAAACTCGGGAGATCCCGCCACCAGAATTCATGACGCGCCACCAAAGGTGCGACGGCCACCGTGTGCGAAAGGTTCCATTTGAAACTATGAGACGACGTGGTGGTGAGACCATGGTGGCTTCCTGTGAAAGGTGTGTAAAGGTTCTTTGCTGGCCCCTGGGCCGATCCAATCATGTACGCTTATGGTGGACAACACCGTCTGGGTTTTCACAGGGTTCTCCTGCTTCCTCTCAATTTGTTATTCCAACAGGAGATACAATCGTGGGACCCTAAATTAGAGATTCATTCATTCCTATCTGTACACAGAAGAAAAAAAATAGATTTGTTTTTTTATACTTTTATCACTAAATTTGTATTTAATTTCTCCCGGGAGAAATGTTCAGAAATCATCACTGCACATTGGCTATGCAAGTTTATTATCTAATTATGTTCAAATTCAACTTAGTAATTGTTTCAATCATCGCACCTTTCTGTTATATTTCAAGCCGGTTCGCCACCCGAGTTGTCTAACTTTTTGCTACTTCTTTTATCATTCAATCTTTCTGCAGTTGAAAGAAAAAGCCTTGTTTTGAGGTCTGGCTTATCTGTCATATGATCTATACAACTTGAGCGAGGGATCTGCGCGAGGGAGAGAGGACAAACGGAGGCGGACCGCGGAAGGGACACGTCAGCCCAAGTTGTGAAAATCTACCTAAACTGACTTATATATTGAAAATGTGAGATATACCGTTCATAGATATGTATCTCCTCTAGATGTGGGTAAAATGTGAAGGTTGTAACATTAAAAATAAGGGGAAAATGTAAAAACAAACAAAAAAAAAATTGCAATGCTTTTTAAATGGGATAACGTTCGAGGGAGTTTAGAGTACCAGAGCACCTTAATAGTAAGTATTAATGATATTAACGAATAGTGTAGGTTATACCCAGCAACCGTAGCTCAGTTAGTAGAGCGTCGGTTTAGTAATCGGAAGGTCCTGGGAACTATCATAACGGCAGCCCATTTTGACAGTATTTTTCAGGGAGTTCCTTAGTCACGCCAGGCAAATGCCGGGATGGTACCTAAAACTAGAACCCGACCGACTACCTTCCTACAACATCTCCTTCACCCTCTCCTGGTCGGGTTATAATGATCACGTTAATAAAGGTAAGCATTTCCATTAATTGAGTTCATTAGAATGTACCGTCACTGTTTTGTTCTATGTCTATGCACGCTGGCTTTGGCAGAATATATATCAAACAAGATTAACGGGCTATTGGTCATTATAATCTGTTTCGTTATGGCCTTCAGGCATGTAAGGCTCAGACCAGTAAAGGGGAGGGAGAACGATGCAGGAAGATAACGCCCAGGGAATAATTTGAAGGTTCGGTCCCAGCATTTGCCTTGTGTGACTGAGGAACCTGTCAGCATGGTCCCTGAGATTGAACTCACGACTTCCCGAATGCTAACCCAACGCCCTACCACTGAGCTACGACAGCTCGACTGTGATTATATTTTGTACTTTTTCTCTTCAATTCGCGTGAATGGGATTCGAACCCGTCACATTTCGGTTACTACTAAGGTATACTAACCTCTGGAAACGTCGTGTTTATCTTAAAAGAACAACAATAGACAATGTCCGACACAATATGTTAGATCAGATATAGATTTCTCACTACCCCT